>JAOANR010000013.1:37154853-37338887 GCA_030278955.1 Hygrophila difformis | reverse complement strand
CCCAAGGGAGAAAAACGAATTAGCTAACGAATTGGCTCAACATGCAGCCAGATATCGGCTAATGCCGATAGCAGGAAATTTGGAAATACGTTTGGCCGAAACAGAAAAGGCCGAATGGATAAAGAAGATAGTACAAACGTTGGAGAATCCATCCGAAGCTAATCCAGTCGAAAAGCAGAAGGTGATGGATTACATAGTGATAGGAGGGTTACTCTTCAAGCGAGCCATTGATGGAGTATTACTCAGATTTGTCGGAGAGGAAGATGCTAAAAGAGTAACGGGAGAAGTTCATGAAGGAATATGTGGCGCACGTCGCGCAGGAAAATCGATGAAATAGAGTATTATCCGGCTGGGGTATTATTGGCCGAATATGGGGTCGATTGTGAGAAATATGCTAAAGGATGTCGCGAATGTCAGAAGCATGGGCCGATTCAAAACTTACCAGCCGAAGAGCTACATATAATGATTAAGCCATGGCCATTTCGAGGATGGGCTATGGATATCATTGGAAAGATTCATCCCTCTTCATCAAAAAGGCATGAGTTTGTGCTAGTGGCAACAGACTATTCACGAAATGGGCCGAAGCTCAGGCATATGTCAGTATTTCGCAAGAAGAGGTGATCGAATTTATTAAGAGACAATTGATATACAGGTTTGTAATTCCACAAACGATTCTAACGGATAGGGGAACTGTATTTGTGGGAGAAAAAGTCAAGGCCTTTGCAAAAGAGTATGGGATAAAAATCGTGCATTCGTCACCATATTATCCACAAGGGAATGGGCAGGCAGAGGCCACGAATAAGCAGTTAATAGGAATTATAAAGAAAATGATCGAAGAGCAACCAAGGAAGTGGCATGAGAAGTTATCTGAAGCGTTGTGGGCCTATCGAAATGCTAAGACTTCAGCCACTGGATTTACACCATTTCGGCTGACTTATGGTATAGACGCAGTACTTCCAGCCGAAATAACAGTGCCGACTTTAAGGACAAGCCAAGCAGATTTAATATCGGCTGAACAATATGATTGTGCGATGAAAAATGAGCTATTGGAAGTTAACTCCGATCGGGTGCAGGCCTTTGAAAATTTGCAGAAGAATAAAGATATTGTGGCCGATTGGTATAATAAGCGAATTCGTGTAAAGCGATTTGAAGTCGGTGATTTAGTTTGGAAAGTTATATGGCCACCCAAACAGATGGATGGCCGATTAGGTAAGTGGAGTCCCAATTGGGAGGGACCATTTATTGTTCAGACGAAATTACCGAATGGAGCATACATGTTGGTGGACGAAAATGGTGAACATATGTCAAATCCAGTAAATGCGAGATATATGAAGAAATATTATCCATCAGGATGGGATTAAACATCAAATAAGGCGAAAAAGTAAAGATTTTATTGCATGAGCGAGCATTACAAAAGGTGCTACTTCGGCCGAAAACGGCGTCGATAACCCGTAATTACAATATACAAGGGAAACGTCCTCTCTTACACAGGCATATACAAGGGAAAGGTCCTTGAAGGATTCTTAGCCTTGTAAAAATGCCGCTTAAAACTATCGGCAAAACAGAAACAGGGCACAGTTGCTTGCCCCAGAACAGTATTGCCAATGTAAGTCCTACCACCGAACCTCTACTCATGGATACACTAGAAGGAATAGTACAACGTCCCAGAGGTAGAAGTCAAATTCAGGTACTGCTTCAGTATTCTTTTAGACAGAAGTCGGAGGAGTACTGCCAGTCAGTCACCCAAAACGGTGGAAGGGTGAGAGTATGGAGGAATAACTAAGGGCAAGTTATTCCTCGATTAGATGAAGTCCGATCGGATATGCAACCGCAAAGTAGAAAAGAAGCATGTCCGCATAGCCGTCGAGACCTGCATTTGGAATAACAAATAGAGATCCTCGCCCATACAAACATGGTGAAAAGGGTGTTAGCTGAACTCGTGCCGCATGGGCGAAAAGTTTTCGTATCACATCTGGAAATCCTTGTGAGAATACGCGATCCAGAAACCATGGAGGCACTGGAGACAGAGGATTGAGTAAAGAAAAGAGGAGAATCATATTGCTAAAAAACAAAAACTGAAGAAGTGATGGATAAACATCAACAAAAGCCGGGTATTTATAGGAGAAGGATAAGTACTCGGCAGAGGAAGCGGTCAATATTAAATGTTATTTATGGGAAAACGTTACAGCTGATTCCCGGAAAAAGCTGCTAACATTCATAAATCAGCAATAAAGAAGACCGAAAATTATGGGATGAATGGGATACGAATCGTGTTAAAAAAAAAAGATACGAATCCAAGTACATTCCGTCGGCCAATACAACTTACAAAAAGAAAAGAGGCCGACAACAGCTGGCAAAAACAACCGAAATTCATATTCAAAGGAAAACAGGTCGAAATTCTGGCCCATATACAAAAGTAAGTAACGAAAAGAAGACTAATGATCCGCGCTCTCGTCAAAGTGAACATCATTGTCTAATCCTTGCAAAGCGACGGTAGAAGGGTTAGTAGAAGATATCATCAGATTTGGGTCCGCTATGGAAGAGGGGCCAGGAATGTCACTGGACAGTAGACAATCGGCAGCCAAATCAGCATCGGATGAAACACCGGATTTCCCTAGATGAACGAAAGAAAATGACGGATTAAGATGCAGGGAAAAGATCAAATAAGGAGTAGAGGGAGATGAAATACCTCCAGGAGGTTTCGTAGAAGAAGGAGCATCATCCGACGGGAAAGACTCCATCTCCGACGGGTCCAAAGGGAATAAAGTGTGGGGAGAAAGAACGTGAGCAACACTTTTCCCACCAAGGCTTTTGATAGCCAAATCGAGATGGCCGACTAAAGATTGAGTTTCGGCCCATTTTTCTTGGAAAGTGCCAAGTATGTAATCATTGAAACTGGACCGCATGGCAAGATAGGCAGCATCCCGTTGAGAGTCCAAGATCTTGGCCTTAGGGGCTTCGGCCGATTGACGAAGGACTTTTATCGACTGCTTCAAGTCAGCCAATTTTCGCCTGGTTTGGTCCAAAGCTAACTCCAATTCCCGTTCCTTTTGTTGGAGCTTGGCTATCTCTGAGCGAATTGAAGAAAGATCTTCGGAATGCTTATGCTCCAGAGATTCCGTTTCAGAGAGAACATTCATTTTGGCACGGTATTCCGCTGAATAATTGTCAAAGATAGCTTGAGTAGAAGCCGCAACCTCATGCTCAGCGGCAAGTTTGTTCCGCATCGCTAAGTGAGCTACAAGCTCTTGGTCCAAAGAAAGGACAGACTTCATGATCATTTGGAGAGGACTACTCAGATTCAGGGAAACCATCTCTGCGTGGAAGTGCTGTTCGAGATGTGATAAGAGAAGGAGGATCGGTTTTGGATTGAAGAACTCCACGTCGGTTTGCCTGGCGATCAAGTTACACAACTGGGCCAAACATTCTCCAAGATGAGTCGAAGGGTCTGATGGAAGAGAAGAAGAAGGGACAAGAGAAAAGAAGTCATCCAAAATACACCTATCAGGAAATGGGGATGAAGGGATTTGATCGGCGGGGGCATCATTAGCAATTATGCCACCAGGAGAAGGGTCGAGGGGTTCCAAAGTAGCCGAAGATGAAGGCACAACAAGACCCCCAGCAGGTTGAGAAGGATTAATCAAGGGAGAAACAACAGGATCGGTCAAAGCAGAGCCTTGGGCCAATCCCAGAGGAATGGCCGAAGAGGAACCAGCACGAGCAGCCGAATTACTACCGTCAGGCGATGTGTGAAGTTTGGTTAGGAGAAGACCCGAAGCCAAAGTCGAAATTGGGGAAATGCTGGACACTGGTAAAGCAGTAGAAACCTGACGAAGAGAAGAGAAAGAGATTAGTCAAAAGAAGAAAGCATACAGAGAAGAGATATAAAAAAAAAAAGAGGAAAGGTAGTGAACCGCAAGATGAGTAGAAGGAATTCTGCCAAGAGGTGAACGAGACGAACGCCTTCTAGTCTGAGCAGGGGGGAGAGAGCCAACAAGAGAGTCTGAAGACGAAGCGGGCCTCTTCCGACCAGGGTCCGAGCTAGAAGAGCGAGGAGCATCTAAATTCAAGAATAACAACCAAATGAGTAATGTGAAGATAAGAAGGGAGACGGTGAATAAGAAAGAAATTTACCTGGACGAGAAGAAGAAGGCGAACCAAGAGCGCGCTGAGGAGTGGAATCCGGCGAAGACGAAGGGTAAGAGGAAAAAGCTAGAATGGGAGAGAAACCACCACGCCGCAGGAGTGAATTAAGATCGGCGCTGAAAAAAGTACGAGCAACGCCGTCCCACCAAGCCCGAAAGCGAGAAGTAGCAAGTCCAGGACGAACACTAAATTTCAACACCTTGAATTCAATTAAGCGCTTATGATACATGGAACATTGTGAGCGACTAGCAGAAGCAGAAAGACGCTTATCGGCCCTAAGAGCTTCCACTAAGTCTTGACCAAAGCCGAACTGACGACTAACTAAATGAGGATTGTAAATCTCAAAAGGAATAGCAGTCTTAGTAAACAGAAATGAAGAACCATTGAAAATCGGACGGGGTAGTATGCACCTATTCCAAATTTGAGCGAGAGGCACAGAAAGGGGAGTCCCGAAAGGAACAGTGGCAATATCCCTTACCCAGGCGAAATCGGTTCTCCGATAATAATAATGGGAAAAAGACTGATTGACAGTTCGGCCCAAGAAATAACTGATCCAATTTGGGATCGATAGGGCAGGAAGGGATGTCCTCAGAAGATCAGGGGCGACATAATGATCAGGACAAATATCCTGAGAAGGAAACTTAGAGATATCACGAAAATGCCAAACCAACCACAAATGAAGAAACCATAAGGGACCACGGGCTTTATCAGAGAAACCCTTTTCCCAGCCCGATACAGTAGCCGTTATGCCCGCGTACAAGTGGGCAAGGAAGAAATCGGCTAAAGGCAGAGCTACAAGGTTGAGAGTCGCTGAGGCCAATGGGTGCGTTTCAAGAAGAACTCCTTTGGAAGGAGTACACCAAAAGAACCTCGTAAGAAAATACATCATAAAGGCAAGAGGTTCCGAAGGGTGTGGATTAGGCGAAGCAGGGTCGCTCTGATGGGTAATAATCCAATCTTTAAAAGAGTCACAAGAGGAAAAACTGACGTTTTTCTCCTTAGACAGAGACATAACACCAAGGTTATCCCCACGAACAGAAAGGCCTAAGAGAAGTTTCACATCCTGGATAGTGGGGGTCATCATACCCCAGGGGAAACAAAAACAATTTACAGAGGAATTCCAAAAATAGGGGAGAGCCTGAATAGGACGAACGTCCGATGGAAAAGACATGGTACTAAGAAGGATCATGCGACGAGTATAGGATTTAAACCAGGATTCGCGGCAATGGGGTTCAAGATGACGATACCACGCCACGTAATCAGGAGAATCCGAAGGCCAGTTAGCAAGAGATGGGGGAAAAGCTTAAAAGAAAAACAGGAGGTGTATAGTGGTATGGAACGATTCTCGAAAATGCGAGCAGTACACTCGTCAATATCCTCGGGAAGACCCAGCGGACCAAGGGAATAGAAGCCCTCAGGAAGAAGACGAACTGCAGAATAAGAGGCGAATGTATTTTCAATCTTGAGAAGGTTGGAAGAAAGAACAGTGACGGGAGGAGAATCCATCGGAGAAGACGAGCAAAAAGAAAAAGGGGAAAAGGAAGTTGAAAGGGCAGTTTACTACGAGGGCGGAATAGGCTACGTAAATAGGGTAGTGATGACAGGAGCCCTCGAGAAGGGAAAAATAACCGCCAAAGAAGTAAGCGGGAGTTACTTGAGCTCTTTTCAGGACGAAAATCCGCCCAAGTAAGGATGGCATCTGTTGGGGCCACGAGAAATAGTGGGCCGCGAGAAAAAGAATTGGGCCATAAAAACATGGGCAAAGAGAGCGAGTTTAAAGAAAGTGAATTCAAAATCAATAGGGCCGAACAATCTAAAAAAAACCAAATGAAAGAACGTTCAGAGAGGAAGGAGATTTCAGCCGAAATGAGACCAAGGCAGCCGAAACCAAATCAACCGATAAGATGAAGAGAGAATTCGGCTTAAAGGAATCGGCCGGAGAGCGGTTATTTCAGCTCCGGCTATAAATAGGGGATGCCATGCACATAGTCAAGAGAGATCAATCCAACCCCCAAATTCCTTTATCAAATTTACTTCTTTGTATCTTTACTGCTTTCTTTACAGCTTTCCTTTACAGTTTTTCCTAGACTCTAGTTTAGTTTGTAGCGGTTACTTTCCAAGTCCACCGTTGTTCCTTAACAACCGGTAGTTTGGTTCTAGTTTTTCCGGTGAATTCGCCGTTGTTTCTTAACAACAGGTAGATTCTCCATTGTATCTCGTTGCCATTCCAATTCTAAGGAATATTCAGTCAAGTTTGGGCGTAATTAGTCAAGTTTGGGCGCATTATCGTTAATCCGGACCCGTAACCGGTTTGATCCTTTTCCGGTAGCCTCCCTTGAGGAGAAAAAGGTCCTTGACTCGACCGGAGGCCACACACACTGTTTTTTTTTAAAAAAAAAAAAACATAAAATACTCTAATTAATTTGATTGATGCCCAGTCCCCAGGGTGACACAGTAGGCAGGCAGGGACAGGGTACTTGAGGGCAGTTTAATTTCTGTATGTTGCCGGCGCTTCGGCTTCATATCACTATCCCACATTTCATTTCTGAGTTCTGACGTCACTCATTACGCAATATCTCATCTCAACCCTCTTTTGTTTTTGATGGATACTATCATTTAATATTCAGCAAAAAAAAAAATTCATTTAATCATCTAATCGAATTACTAACTTTGTTCTATTTTGACTTTTTGACACTGTTCATGGTTCAACTTCAATATTATTACAATGATATACTTGCTCCCTTCTTTTGAAACTGCAACATTCACCTATTGCACGTAGTCCAATGCATATGTTTAACGATTAATAACTTAAATTGTGTATAAGTAAAAAAATATAAAAATTGATATTCTAAAACTACAAGATGAGACGAATCTAACAAGATCTCACTTGACTATGTTTTTCCTTGTATAACTATGATAAAAATTTGAATCAAAATTAAAGGATGAATAGTGGCAAAATATGGAATGTTGCATTATTATGAGAACGGAGGTAGTATTTTAAAAAAAATAATCGAATTGGATCTTGTTAGAATCATATAATTAGTAATTTTTTTAGTATATACTTCCTTCGTTCTTTAATATTTGTCACAGACTCACATTTTACGCAATCCAATCCACATTTCTAATCCTTAATAACTCAAATTCTATACAAGTAAAAATTATAAAAATTTGATATTCCGAATCTATGTGATTAGATGAATCCAACAAGATTCCACTTAACTATATTTTATCTTGTATAATTGTGTTAAAAAGTCGAATAAAAGGTATTCAATGAATAGTAACAAAACTCTCAATGTGTCAACTATTAAGGAACGGAGGAAGTATTTTACATAATTTTTCATTGTACATATTTTGATATATTAACTGTTGAAAAAGTATATTGAGTTGTGTGTACATGTCAAATAAAATAAGTTAAATTGGACGGATGGAGTACTTTATTTGATGCTCCAAAACCTATTTTTATTACGACAACCAGTTAGCTTAATTAAGTTAGGTTTCTATGTTTTTTTTTGGTGAACATGACCCCAAGCATCGGCAAAGCTAGTGAGAAAACTAAAAAAAACTACAGAAAGGAGGGCGAAGAGCGAAGTTAGGTTTCTATGTTGAATATAAGATAGAGATTTTTTTTAAGTGAATATCTGGGTATCATCAGGCTTCATTGTACCCAAAACTAATCCCTCGAGGATCGGGTGCCGAGTGGGCATTGAAGGGTTGATTATTGCAAAGCAGAATTTTGCATACACAAAAGTCGAACCTCGAAATTTTTGCTTAAATTGCCAGAGCTACATACCTCAGGCCAACTATGATTGGTTTTTGTATACTTGTATGTGTTAAATTCTAGTATATTTCCAACATTAATTAGTTAATGCTTTAAATATTTATTCAACGCCTTTAAATATCCATTGAATACGTATAAATCTCAATTCTGACATACAAATCAATTCCAACTTCAGTGTGAGATATTGATATGGCTTTATAGTTTACGAAGTGTTTAAGCAAGATTTTGAGTTAAAATTTATGAAGGCAGAAAATTGTTTTATAAGATGTCTTCTTAAACTCATTCCTCCTCCGAGCTCTTCAAGCTTACTTCTTGAGGGCAAAAGAATAAACCCCTTTAATTCATATTTTTAAATTTTAAAAAAAATTATATATAGACTTGTTACAATTTACTACTATAGAGTATGGACTTGTTACAATTACAGCCAAAATGAAAATCAATAACAATACTCAAAGCAAATAAGTACTGGTGGTCTTCTGGATTGATTGATATATGTGGCCACCATTTATGTATATCTCCTCTTTGCAGTACTTCAATTCTCCCATGAGCTATGCACATTAATCCAGAACGATTATAATTTAAATAATTTAAAAATAACAAGACTATACTTTCTGCAAATTAATATTAAAATGGGTTACTAGCAGGAACTACTTTTGATTGTATGCCATTAAAACACATATTATCAAAACATATCACTACAGGCTAAGGTGGTGCACTGTAAAATAAACCAAATAAACTTGTAGTGACCTATATATGCATTGTAAAAATATGTCACTATAAAGTCATTTGGTCTATTTTTACAATACATCACTATGTAGTGGTTTATTTTTGTACAATTAGTATTTATAGTGGCCTAAAATAAAAAATAGCTTGTGTTTTAACATGTGGTGGTAGCGCATATGTGATTTCATCCTTTACCTGGGATTATTTTTGGGGGGACAAAGATCGAATGTAGGGGCTGATGGGGCATGGACCGATGTGTGGTGACCGTGAAGGTAGCGGATGCGCTAGCTCACAAGGCGGCTATGAGTGACGAGTTCTTAATTATTTGGACATTTCTTCTTGATGAAATTAAATCCTTGGTTGAAGCCAATGGGCTTGGGATGAGCTTTGCCAGATTTTGAGGCTTGTCTTATTCTCATTGGGTTGCTGATTTGATTTTCTCTTTTATATTTGCGTCTTAACAGACTGATTCCCAAAAAATGTAGGGGAAAACTTTTCCAAAAAAAAAAAAAAAAATGTAGGGGAAAAGATTCCATTATCAGAAATGAGGAGTCGAGTTAGTTCAATGGTGACTGCAAATCTGGAACCCCTTCTATCATAAAAGGTGAAAAAAAACGGAGTTATTTTTGGACAATTTTACAGCTATATAGTATATATATTCACTACATCTTCTGCAACGTGACAGTAGTCAATCAACCAGGTGATTAATTGTATTTTCACTGTTCATACATCCACTATTACACTATATCTGCTGTCTGCCTCAAAATATACATGTATACGTGCAATATTGCATACTAGGGTACTGTCAGTACGAAGTCAACTCTCATGGCTTGATATGGTGGCCAAAATTTCACCTGTAGCGATAAGATGGTTTTGTTAAATATTTTTAAACTTAATTTAATTTTTACATAAATTATAAATAGAGGAGCCAGCTTAAAAAAGAGATCGAAAATAAAGAGAGGTCCAAAATATTTGCTCCGCCGTGCAGGATTTGTTGAAAGTAAATGTAGTGGTGTTGGAGTTGTGTACTATCTCTCCGTATTCAAAAAATTTTAACATTTTTTTTCACGTAATCCAATACATATTTTTAAGGAGTAATATAGAGGTGTTGGATTCGTCTAATCGCTTAGTTTTATAATTGTTTGGCTGGTGGTGAGCCAATGACCTTTTTCTCCTCAAGGGAGGCTACCGGAAAAGGATCAAACCGATTAAGGGTCCGGATTAACAATAATGCGCCCAAACTTGACTAACTACGCCCAAACTTGACTGAATATTCTTTGAAATTGAAATGGCAACTGGATACAACGGAGAATCTACCTGTTGTTAAGAAACAACGGCGAATTCACCGGGAGAAAGAGAACCAAACTGCCAGTTGTTAAGGAACAACGGCGGACTTGGAAGTAAGTAACCGCTATGAGCTAACTAGACTAGATTCTAGGAAAGCAATGTAAAGGAAAGCAGTAAAGAAAAGCAGTAAAGATACAAAGAATTAAATTTGATAAAGGAATTTGGGAGTTGGATTGATCTCTCTTGACTCTGTGTATGACATCCCCTATTTATAGCCGAAGCTGAGATAACCGCTCTTCGGCCGATTCCTTTGAGCCGATTTCCCACTCTTCCTTATCGACTGATTCGGCCGAAATTTCTTCCCTTTGAGATCTTCCTTCATTCGGGCTTTTGCTCTGTTTTGAATCGTTCTACTTTTGGTCTCTCGGCCCAATCGACTTCAAAGCCCAACTTCCCTCAGAAATCTTTCCTCGGCCCATATTGTATGGCCCAATTACTCTTCTCGTGGCCCACTACTCCATGCAGCCCCAACAGATGCCCTCCTTACTTGGGCGAATTTCTGTCTCTAGAAGGAGCCCAAGTAAACTTAACTTCCCCTTTTCGTGCGCTAACTCCTCCTTGGAACCCGGCCACGTCTTTTCATATTCTTTTTATTCTTATCGTTTGTTTGCCCTTGCCCTTTTCTCTTGTTCATTCTGCTCTTCCTAGTAATCTTTTCCTTTCTTTCTAATGGCACAACCGACTCTCTCGCCCTCTTCTCTAAAGATCAAGAATATCGAGGATTCCTTCGCCGATAAATCTTCGCTTCTTCTTACTGATGACGGTCTTACTACTCTTGGGCCTCTTGCGACTTCCGTCGAGGCCGCCGCCTCTGCTTCTACTCTTTTTGGTGAACTGAAGACGATCCCTTTGTTTTCGGATCACTTTTCTGCTAAACTTTTCAATCCTCTCAGTACTTGACCCTTAGTGACTCCGGAACATATTGCTTGGTATGAACGGGTTCGTCCTCAATGTGAATCGATTTGGATATCCACCGGTATTAATCATTTGATTAAGTTGAGTACGCAGCCTTTCCCTTCTGAATATCGATATATTCAAGCTCTTCTCTGCTTCTGGAATTCTTCTATCAACTGTTTTTGCTTTCCCTGGGGTATGATGACCCCGACCATTGAAGACATTAAGCTTCTTTTAGATTTACCCTCTCTTGGAAGGCACTTCTTGGGCGTTACTGGTTCTGAAAAACCCTCGACGAAATCCTCTGGCTATACTTCGGGGCTTACTTTTGCCTTGTGGATTAATCGATATTGCGGTACTAAGCCTGAACTCCTCGAGACTGAACCTGTGGCTTTTATGATGCACTTTCTTAGCCGATTCTTCTGATGCGCACCCGCCAAGAATGTTGTTCTTGAAACTTTTCCTTTGGCTAAGTCCCTTATGGATGGTACCCACTTGCCTCTTACCGATTACTTTTTAGTCCACTTGTACTCTGGCATTTCGTCCCAGGTACACGGATGGGCTGATGGTCATCTTAATCGATCTCACGGCCCTCTTTGGTTTCTTCATCTTTGGCTTGCCTGGCATTTCAGAGATATTTCTGGTTTTGAGCCCCAGCCTTTTGATACTACCTATCCTTCGGCCAATGATCTTCTTGGGATCCGATTTCCTGACATGCGTATTGAACAATGGATTTATTATTTTATGAACAGATCTCCTCTTGATTCCTCCTCTTGTCACCTTTACTCAGGTGCTCCGGATAGTTGGGTTTCGGCTATTGGTGTACCCCCTTTTGGTAGACCTCTTTCGATGGGGTTCACTCAAATCTGGAATGCTTGTATCATTCCTCGTCACGTTTTCAACTGTTCATTGTTCGTTCCTCCTGATCATCCTATTCTTTCTAAAGTTTATAATCCTCATCTGGTCAGCCGACAATTCGGCTTTGCTCAGGATGTGGTCCTTCCTCTTCGAGAAGATCCGCGTCGGTACAATAAATCTTTCAAAGGATTCAGCCCCGAGGATAGCCGAAATCTTTGTCGAACGTGGGCTCTCCGGATTTGTAATTTTGAAGTCCGTTCTTTTTACATTCGCCCTGGTTTGTCGACCAAGCGCTTTGATGATTGGTGGGCAAAAGTTCTTTCTTGTGCTAATTTCGGCACTGACTTGTAGAACTTCCTTATCTCTCGTGGTTTTCCAGGTATTCTGATGTTTTCGGTTATCGGTTCAGCCCCTGATTACTCCTGTTCTTCTCAAAAGGATGACCCTTTACTTCCCTTGCTTAGTAAGTCTTTTTGATTTCTTATATTATGTGTCGTGTATCTTTCTCAAACTTTCCCCTTTTTCCTGCTTCGCAGGGGCTTTGGATGATGTCTCATCTCTTCCGCCTCGTTCGCGTATTTCGTCTGCTCCTATTACTTCCTCGAAGCGAAAGCGTACTGCCCCTAGTTCGGGGAAATCAAAAGGCGAACCTGCATCTAAGGCACTACGACGCTCGACTCGTTCGCCCCTCCCTGGATCGGCTGTGTTTACTGATCAGGTTTCCTGCAATTTCCTTTCCTTGTCCTTTTAAATTGTTCACTGTTGACCTACTGACATTTATTTCCTCCCCTTTTAGGCTCATCCTGCTGCAGTTTTATCTAATCCTTCTGTATCGCCTAATCCTTCGTCTAGTCCGAATGACATGCCTCGTCCCTCCACTGTGGCTCTTGATCCTATTGACGAGACTTCGGCCATTGCTTCTGGTATGGTTCCTGCTTTATCGGCTGGCCTGGGGTCAGGCTCAACTTCTCATACTCTTGGAGGCGGCGATATTGATTTAATTATCCCCGATTCGACTGCTTCTTTAGTGACTGCTCCTCCTGACCCCTCTCTCACTCGTGTTCGGGTAAAAGGGACGGCTATCGGTGATGTTAATCATTCTTCTCCTTTTCCGGATAGGAGTATTCTGGATGATTTCTTTTCCCCTTCCTTTACTCCCCCTTCGTTGGAATTTCCTAATTCCTTCAGGGCTTGTTTGGACAAGTTGGAATGTCTAATTTCTTGTCAGTCTGATGCCCTTTCAGTTCAAACCAAGCCCATCCTCCTGCTTCTTTCACACATCAAGCAAGCATTCTCTGAAGATCTTCTAGCCTCTGGTTTGGCAGATACTCATCAAGCAATGTTCACTTGTCTTTTACGGATGGACTTAGAGCTCCCCAATATTTTGGCCACGCGTAAAAGACTTGAAGATGAGCAAGCCTCTCTTACCCTTTACCAGTTGGAGTTTGATAAGCACACTTCTGATTATCACGCTTATATGGATAAGTTGTCAGTTTATGACAACCTTAGATTCAAGTATTCGGATTGTCTCTCTGCCATCGATTTGAAAATCAACCGAATCCAGAATGAGGCGCAAGTCGTGAAGAATGCCTTGGCTGAGGTGGATAAGGAATCGGCTCACCTGCAAGGCCTTGTCAAGCAACTCCATAAATTTGCCCAGGCCCCGCGAGATAAGCTTGCTAGCCTCCATCAAGAGATGGGTTATCTTTCCTTGAGGACGTCCTTTAGTGATGAAATCATTGGTATTTTTCGTGGTTTGTGGTCGGAAACTCAAGCCGTGGTTGGCAGAATTCGTTCTACTGCTGCTCAACTTCCTTCTGTACCAGGTGCTTCCACGGCCTCAGATAACCCTGTTGTTGATCCTTTTGTAGGGGATAATCCGAAAGACTCTGGTAATATTTAATTTGTTCTTTTGATCTTGATAATATGTGATGATTATGTCCTTCTTCTATTTTGATCCTTTTTTTAGATGCTCAGTCTAGATTTCTTCAAGACGCTTCTAAACATCTTCTCTTGTCTCAACCTGACGACCCTCCAGTTTCGGCTGAAGCTGAAGCTCGATCGTTCCAGGAATTTCAATCGGCCTTGGATTCTGCGACTGCCCAAAATTCGGCTGTTGTTCTTCCTAGTGGTTTTGACGATGACATTGCTTATGACTTGAGTGGAGATTGAGATTTTTCCATTGTTGTTGTTACTCGGATGTAGACATGTAGTTATGAAGTATAACTCTTTTGAATTTTCCTTCTTTTCGGCTGGGTTTTTGATGTATCTTTTGGTGTACTCCTGACTCTTTCTTTTTCTTTGGCCGATCCTCCTTGTATGCTTGATCGGCCTGTTATTAAGTATTTGTCTTTTGTGAATTACTACATCTGTTTCTTTCCGTAATCTCCGGGATATCCTTTAGATATAGTGATATTTTCTGCAGCTTTATTGGGATTCCTGAAACGTCTTATCTGTGATTAATGCTTTTGTCTTTACGTTTCTTCCCTTGCTATGAATGACACTTCTCCCATTTTTCACTATAAATACCAGCATCTCTTCGCTTTTCATTTCACCACCTTGTAATGTTCTTTCTATTTTCCTTGATGTGTTTTATTTCTTCTCCTCTCTGGCCTCCTTGGCATGCTGACTCTTCTTTTGAACCCTTATTTATGACCCGAAAACCCTTCCTTCAGGCGGTGCGAGTTCAACTAATCCTTTTATCGCCTTCCTCCTGCGGAAGAGGATCTCTTAATACTTTCCCTGACCTATGTTTTGACGGTCATATTCGGGCCTTGCCCTGTCTCTTAATACAGATATGACCTGTCGTACCCTTACTAATATCGGTCCCAAAGTCCTTGGGCGGTCGAGTAATAACCGCACCTTTCTATGGGATAAAATCATCCTTTTAGCTCCGAAGGCCATACCCCTAGAATCTCATCCCTATCTTCCATGCTCAGAGGGGGTGTCCTTGCTGGAGCAGATACTTATTTTCTTTTCTTTTCCTTTCGGATCGGAGAGCTGGCTTGACTAGCACAGCCATCCTTGATCTCGCCGGCGGGAAGAATTTGGCCTTGGGAATGAATGTTGGGTGTCCTCCACTTCAGATCCCACTGGCTTCCATTTCTTCCCTGCCTTATTAAACTAGGACGTTTCCCTTGTATATTGTAATTTCGGACTATCGACGCCGCTTTCGGCCGAAGTAGATCCACTTTGTAATGTTCGTCCATGCAATAAAATCTTTATTTTTTTCTGTTCACCTAATGTTTAATCCCAAACTGAAGCATAATATTTCTTCATGTATCTTGCATTTACTGGATTCGACATTTGTTCTCCATTTTCGTCCACCAATATGTATGCTCCATTCGGCAGTTTCGTCTGAACAATAAATGACCCCTCCCAATTGGGGCTCCATTTTCCTAATCGGTCATCCTCCTATTTGGGTGGCCATATAACTTTCCACACTAAATCACAAACTTCAAATCGCTTAACACGAATTCGTTTATTATACCAATCGGCCACAATGTCCTTATTTTTCTGCAAATTTTCAAAAGCTTGCGTCCGATCGGAGTTGACGTCCAATAATTCATCTTTCATCGCGCGATTATACTGTTCGGCCGACATCAAGTCTGCTTGGCTTGTTTTTAAGGTCGGCACTGTTATTTCGGCTGGAAGTACTGTGTCCATTCCATATGTTAACCGAAATGGCGTGAATCCAGTGGCCGAGGTTTTCGCATTTCGATAAGCCCACAATGCTTCGGATAACTTTTCATGCCGTTTCCTCGGTTGATCTTCGATCATTTTCTTTATGATTCCTATTAGTTGCTTATTCGTGGCCTCTGCCTGCCCATTCCCTTGTGGATAATACGTTGACGAATGCACGATCTTTATTCCATATTCGTCTGCAAAGGCCTTGACTTTCTCTCCCACAAATACAGTTCCTCTATCTGTTAAAATCGTTTGTGGAATCCCGAACCTGTAGATCAATTGTCTCTTAATAAATTCAATAACTTCTTCTTGAGAAATGCTAACATATACTTGAGCTTCGGCCCATTTTGTAAAATAATCCGTTGCCACTAGCACGAACTCATGCCTTTTTGAAGAAGAGGGATGAATTTTTCCAATGATGTCCATAGCCCATCCTCGAATTGGCCATGGCTTGATCATTATATGTAATTCTTCGGCCGGTAACTTTTGAATCGGCCCATGCTTCTGACATTCGCGGCACCCTTTGGCATATTTCTCACAATCTATTCCCATATTCGGCCAATAATACCCCAGCTGAATAATGCTCCATTTCATTGATTTTCCTGTCCGATGTGCGCCGCATATTCCTTCATGTACTTCTCCCATCACTCTCTTGGCATCTTCTTCTCTGACGCACCTGAGTAATACTCCGTCGATAGCTCGCTTGAAGAGTAATCCTCCTATTATTGTGTAGTCCATCGCCTTCCGTTTTTCAGCTGGATTAGCTTCGGATGGTTCTTCTATCGTTTGTGCTATCTTCTTTATCCATTCGGCCTTTTCCGTTTCGGCCAAATGTATTTCCACATTTCCAGCTATCGGCATTAGCCTGTATCGTGCTGCATGTTGAGCCAACTCGTTGGCTAGTTCGTTCTTCTCCCTTGGGACATATTCAATGTATACCACGTCGAATTCTTCCAATAAACTAACTGCTTCTTCGTACAATCTTATTAATTGAGAACTCTTTACCGAAAAATCTCCTAGCAACTGCTGAATAACCACTTGCGAATCTCCCTTGATGATAATAGCTTTTACTCCTTCTTCTATTAGTTGTTGTAACCCCGAAATTAGCGCTTTGTATTCGGCTTGGTTATTCGTATAGGAATTTGGTAATTGCACAAAGTACCTGTATATCTTGCCCTCCGGCGTATGTAGAGTAAACCCTGCCCCAACTCCTGAGGCGGCTTTGGAACCATCGAACATCATTATCCATGGATGCAGATATACAATTTCTATTTCGTCTATTTCTTTCGGCCGAACTTGATCTCCGATATCGTCGGATATTGGAAGTATCGCGTGATTGGCCAGAAATTCGGCTACAATTTGACCTTTCATAGCCCTGAGTGGTTGATATTTCAAATCATACGCATTCAACTTCATGGCCCATTTGGCCATCCTTCGGCTGCTGATCGGATCATTCATCATAATCTTGAGTATATCAACCGAAGCCACCACTATCAGTTGCCTTGGTTGGATATAGTATTCTAACTTTTGACATGCATGATATAGGCTTAAACACAATTTATGAATCGGCGAGTACCTTAATTCGGCATCCCTAAGGATTCGGCTCAGGTAGTAAATCACCCGATCTCTTCCTTCATCATCCTCTTGGGCCAACAATGCTCCAATAGACTCTTCGGCCGCTGCTACATATAGCTTCAATGGTCGGCCTAAGATCGGAGGAACCAATACTGGTGGATTCATCAAAGCCTGTTTCAACTGTTCAAAAGCCCTTTGCTGATCGATTCCCCATTTGAATTCCTCCTCTTTCTTCAATCTTAATAAATCGGTTAATGGTTTCGACTTCCCGGCCGCATTTGCCAAGAATCGTCTCAAGAAACCGATTTGCCCAAGAAATTTTTGCAAACTCTTCTTGTCATGTGGAGGCATGGCTTCCTGAATGGCTCTGGTTTTGTTTGCATCGACTTCTATGATTTTATTGTGTACCAGGAACCCAAGAAAATTCCCTGCCTGCACTCCAAAAGCACACTTGGCTGGATTCATTTTAACTCCATGTAGCATCATTCTTGCGAATACTCTTCGCAAATCGTCCAAATGACTTTCCATATCTTTGGATCAGACCATGACATCATCGATGTAGACTTCAACACAGTCTCCTATTAAATAATGGAAGACATAGTTCATGGCCCTTTGATACGTAGCTCCTGCATTCTTCAACCCGAATGGCATCACTACCCATTCGTATATCCCGATAGCTCCGGGACATCTGAATGCGGTTTTATGCACATCTTCTTCGGCCATAAAGATTTGGTTGTATCCCGAATATCCGTCCATAAAGGATAACATCCCTTGTTTTGCGGCCGAATCAATTAACAAATCAACAATAGGCATCGTATACTCATCGTTAGGAGTGGCTATATTAAGATTTCTAAAATCAATACACACTCTCAATTTCCCATTCTTCTTTATTACTGGAACAATATTCGACAACCACTCTACATATCTAGCTGGCCTAACAAACCCGGCCGCTAACAACTTTTCTACTTCTTCTTTTATTTTCGGGACTATTTCGGGTGCTGCCCTCCTAGCCGGCTGTTTATGCGGCCTGAACCCCTCCTTGATTGGTAATCTGTGTTCTACGATCGATCGTTCCAATCCTGGCATCTCTGTGTAGTCCCATGCGAAACAATCTTTGAACTCTACTAACACCTCTTTGAATCGGCTCGTCATTTGCTGGTTTAAGTTTGCACTCAATGGAATCTCCATTTGGTGCTCCTCTGTGCCGACATTGATCGTCTTTAAAGGATCATGAGCTTTGAAATCCGGTGTTCGTTTTGGAATAGCATCCGAGTTCGGCCGACTCGAACTCGATCGTTTGCTTTGGTTGTTCATTCATCAGTTACTTTCTTTATCGACTGGCCGTTCGGCGGCCTGATATCTAACCTCGAACCCCAAGTCTGTCCAATCGCATTCAACGACCTGCGGGTATCGTTCCCCTACAACCGCTAGGAATGGTTGTATAGGCTCTTCGTATAACACCGCGTCAATTCGGCCGGCTGAGCTGACTGGAAATGGAGGTTGATCACCATCCACTTCTTCGACTGTGTCATCCTTTTTCCAGAACCATATCTTCTGGTGTAGTGTTGATGGCAAACATCGGGCTGTATGAATCCAGCATCGGCCTAATAAGGCCGCATACGGGACTTCTGCATCCACTACAAAGAACATAGTCGGAATCGATATTGTTCCGACTGTCACATCCACTAAAATACAACCTTCGGCCGCTTTTTGTGCTCCCATGAAACTCAATACTTTCATCCTTGTGGGCAATAGATCCTCCTTCGAGCGGCCTATCTTCATCAACATAGACAATGGCATGATGTTGACGATTGCTCCACCGTCAATGAACATTCTTCTAAGTGGTCTCCCGTTGACCCAACCTTTGACATACAATGGCCTCACATGTTGAGACATCTTTGCAGTCGGAGGCAAGATCTTGCTTGGCTGAGCTTCGGGGACAAATGCTTCATACCCTTCTTCCATAGCTTTCTCCACTTCGGCCTCAGGCCGAAACGCTTTGAGTTTAGCGAAACAGAAATCCACTATGGGTTCCTCTTCGCCAAAGTATTCTCCTTCCTTCTGACAAAAGACGACTGCTGGTTCTGAATCGGACCAGTACTCCTCATCGGTTGCTGTGGTCATCCCTACCATGTTTGCGCTAGACCCGAAGTCAAACTTAAACTGTCCGATTGAAAGTGTCTCGTTAGTGGGACGATGCTTGTTTTCGGCTTCCACTCCCTAGTTCGGACTGGTCTAGGCTTCCACTCTTCTTTTAATTTCGACTGGTCATTTTCAGCCTTTGACTGTATTGGTTTCGGCCGAAACTCGGTTTTATTTTTCAGCCGATCTTGTTCTTCTTTAGGCTTTCTTTCTTCCTTTCCTTCGGCTGATTTCAATCGAGCCGAAAATACTCTATCAAGGATCCTCCCTTCAGATGAAGAGCAATCATCTGGGAAATCTCCTTCCATATGCATCATTTCGTACTCTTCTTCCTCATATACAGCGGCTGCTTTAAGCCGTTGCATTCTTCGCTTAAAAGTACGATATGATCCTCTTCCTTTCGGAGTCTTTTTCTCTCTTGCCCTCCAAGCTGATTCCTCAATTCGGCGTTGGTTGAAATGCCTTGCTTCTGGGGAATTTTGACCCATCGGCCTACCTGAGTATTTGCTGTGGCCTTCTAAGTCTCTTCATTTCTGGGGACCCAGCATCTTCGGGAACTGTGATCTGAATCACAGTCCTTCCGTTCCGTTTATCAGCTGTCAGTTTCATCTCTGAATCCCGACCGTTGGTTATGATCTTCAACGTGGGCCTTTCATTGTCATCTTCAAATTCTATCCTCTTCTGCGGTTTTTCCGATTGCTTAATCCATTCTTTCACTTCATAATCACCCAATCGGTCAAACACGTTCGAAACTTTCTCTTTCCCCTTCTGCGGAGATCCTAACCGTCTCCACACTCCTGTCTTCTTCTGGAATGATAGCTGATCTCCTAGTCGATCATGCACAGAGCTTCTACTCGACGATGGTTGGTCCCCAAAGCGATCGTGTACAGACTTATTCTGATCGGGGTGTACCATTACCATGTTCGCGACAGGGAATGGGTTCTTATCTATTGCCATAAGTCTGTCTGAGAATTTTAATTTCCCGTCATCAACATGCTTCTGGGCCAGCTTCCTGAAATATCCGTAGACCGCCGTAGAATGAGTAGCCAATCCGTGGAATCTACACCACCCAGCTTCCAATTGTTCTTTGGTCGGCTGTGGGTGATTTCCTTTAAACTCCAATAATCCGTTCTTCTGGCAATAATCAAATATTTTGTCCATCTAGGATAGGTCGAAAGAATAAAACCTCCGAGATTCGTCCCTAACCTCTCCTTCATTCTCCTTGCCTCTTACTGGCCGAAGAGCTGGGCAGGTCATGGGCTTCTTAATTACCAATTCAGCCCTTGCTACTTCGGCTAAAGCGGGAACATCATCCGTGTTGTATTCTTCCTGAATTTGACATCTATCCAGAGATTCTGCAAACGATGCGGCCGACTGGATAGGTTGCGATCTGCCACTTTGACTTCGGCTGGATTTGAAAGCCGCTTGTTCCGCCAAGTAAGTCTCCATTCTTATAGCCTCGGCCGTTAATTCGGCCACAGTCCTTGGTCTTGTGACCATCAATCTGTCCTTGATGGCAAATTTCAGATTCTGCTTCAGGATTTGAATATATTCATACTCCGGCAGCATAGTCTTCATTTGAGCTTTAACGGCATAAAATCTTTCTACAAATTCTGTAACCGACTCTGCCGCTTTCTGTTTGGTTGATGTTAAATCACCCACCGATATCTCAGGACTGGTATTATAGAATCGGTCATGAAATAACCGCTCCATTTCGGCCCAAGTGATAACCGATCCCGCTGGTAAATTAATGTACCACTCGAATGCTGGACCAGTGAGGGATAAACTGAACAGTATCAACTTGTGAAAATCATTCTGCGCTATTCTGGTGCATTGAGTTGTAAATCGGCCAATATGTTCTATCGTAGATCGGCCGACTTCTCCTGAGAATGTATTGAAATCTGGAACCTTCACTCCTCTAGGCAGTGGATACTACTCTTCGATGTAGTCGGGGTAAGGTTTCCTATACATCGGCCTGTTCTCCTGGCCGATGAGATTTCCAAACCGAGTACGAATTATCTCAGCAATAAGCTCCCTATCAACCAGTTGTGACGGATTCGGCTGCTGTGGTAGATATGATTGTTGCACCACTGGAACAGGCGGTTGCACTACTGGCGGAGGCGGTTGATTCGGCTGCTGATCGTATCTTTGATGCGGAGGAACATAGGGTCGTGGTCCCTGCCCTCCTAGCGGCCGATAGGCCTGCTGTTGGAAATTATGGGGATTTTGCATCGCAGGAAGCGGATTTTGCGCCATCTGCGCGTTCTGTGCTCCCATCGGGTACATATTCCTCGCCAATTAGGCTCTGAACATAGCTGGCATTGCTGCCAGAATATTGCCTTCTATTTGCCGAACCGAGTTAGTAACCGCCGCTTCTACCATAAATTGGACATGATCACGGAACCGCGGGGTTAAATCTTCATGCGAAAACTCCTGATTGTGGAAGTTAGATGGTCCAGGGAATCCTGGGGGGAATTCTCCCGGTTCTGTTGTGCGCTCTTCCTGGATCGGCGGCAAATCTGTCCTTGCCGCCGTGTTAACCGCTGGAGTTGCCTGTGTTTCGAATGCCATTTGGTGTCCCACTGGGCGTGCCACTGTTTGGCTGGTGGTGAGCCAAGGAGCTTTTTCTCCTCAAGGGAGGCTACCGAAAAAGGATCAAACCGATTACGGGTCTGGATTAACAATAATGCGCCCAAACTTGACTGAATATTCTTTGAAATTGAAATGGAACCTGGATACAATGGACAATGGAGAATCTACATGTTGTTAAGAAACAACAGCGAATTCACCGGGAGAAAGAGAACCAAACTGCCAGTTGTTAAGAAACAACGGCGGACTTGGAAGTAAGTAACCGCTATGAGCTAACTAGACTAGATTCTAAGAAAGCAATGTAAAGGAAAGCAGTAAAGATACAAAGAATTAAATTTGATAAAGGAATTTGGGGGTTGGATTGATCTCTCTTGACTCTATGTATGGCATCCCCTATTTATAGCCGGAGCTGAGATAACCGCTCTTCGGCCGATTCCTTTGAGCCGATTTCCCACTCTTCCTTATCGATTGATTCGGCTGAAATTTCTTCCCTTTGAGATCTTCCTTCATTCGGGCTTTTGCTCTATTTTGAATCGTTCTACTTTTGGTCTCTCGGCCCAATCGACTTCAAAGCCCAACTTCCCTCAGAAATCTTTCCTCGGCCCATATTGTATGGCCCAATTACTCTTCTCGTGGCCCACTACTCCGTGCGGCCCTAAAAATAATATTAAATTTTTTCAATTTTTACTTGTACATAATTTGAGTTATTAATGATTGAAAATGTATATTAAATTGAGTGCAGTTAGAACTGTCAAAATGGCTTTGGCCCGTTGGGCCAGCCCGTCCCCACCTCCCAAAAGGGTGGGTTAGGCTGAATAAATAAAGGCCCGTTTGAAAGCAGGCCTAAGACTACCTCTATCCATGAGACCATGACCACCCCAACCACCCAATCATCCAACCATCTTATTATTAGTAATTAATTTATCTCTCCTCCAACTCATCAATATCCATCGCAACCCAACCACCCCAATTTTACATACTCTATCAATAACCACCCAACCATCCAACCACTATATAATTATTTTAATTTATACAATTTCAAATTATGTTGAAATATAAAAAAAATTAGTGTATCAAAAATATAAAACATTTAACTTATTTGTAAAGAATAAAAAAACTAAAATATTAATATATTTTTTTTATTTAATATAAATTTTAAATTGGGTTAAATATATCAAAATTGATATTTTCTATATTTAACAAAAATATAGCAAGAGGGGTCTCTATTTATAGAGAATTAAAAGATAAAAATTTTGATATAATGTATATTTCCTACAATTATATTAAATAAAATATATGTTAATTTTAAATAAATAAAACCAATCTAATTTATTAACCACTAAATTAATACAAGTGACAAATTTTCATTGGTGAGTGAATAAGGGGCCATGGGGTTGGAATTTTTTATTGGTCGACTAAGAGGAGAGACCACCATTCTAATTTTGATTTTTTTATAAATTAAATAGTGACATGGAAGATGGGGACTTTGTTATTGATAGTGGTAGTCTAAATGAGCTAGCTCGCCTGAACTCGCCGTCGTTTGGGCTGGCCCGTGGCGGGTGCGGGCCAGCCGGCGGGCTAAGCCAAAATTTTCATTTATTTAATTTTTATTTTTGATATGAAAATCTAAATAACATATGTATTTGTAAGAATATTGGTTAGTTGAATATTATTTAAAATCATATAGATTAATTTGATATTAGTTAATATATTCAATTTACAATTTTTAATATAGAAAATAACTAATATTAAATAAAATAATTTTAAAGCTCACTTTATATTATATGAGCTACTTAACATTATTTTTTCAACTAACTTTTTTTTTAAAGAATACTATATAAAATCAAACTAAATCATCTTAGATTTTATTAAAAATATATTTAATTTTAAATTAGATAATCTATATAATAAATCCTGAATACTTTTTGGTCTGTGCAGACTGTATTGTCCTTATTAAACATAACTGATTATTTTTAATCTTTAGGGCTTTATCAGTAATTATACCACTATTTTATAATCAATGGCTATAATTATTCCACATCATCGCTGATTAATCGCTGACTAATTCCAACTCACCTTCCACGTCATCTATATCTATATTTAGAGAATAAATCTAACTATTAATATAATAAAATCTTGAGAAAATCTCCATATATATTTTAAAAACATATAAAAAATTTATTACACGTAAAATATATAAATTGGTTAAAACTATATTATATAAATTATTTGTTTGTATATATATTTTAATAAATATTATTATAATATTATTAAATAAATTTAATTTAGGTTAAATTTATGTCTACAATTATAATCTTATATCAACATAAGGAATATAATAACCGTATTTGAAATAAAAAATACTTCATTAAAAATATATATTGAATAATCAAATTTAAAAAATTTAGTGAACTATAAAAATTTAATGAAATTTTAATTCTCATGTCTGTACAAGGCTTAATTTTAAAAATTTAATCTCACAAATACAATTTTGATAAAATAAAAATTATAAAGGAAAATGTAAGTATGTGGTTTTTAATTATAGTAAATATACTTATCATTTCAAATATTAAGAAATATAAAACTATATAATATAAATTATTTGATTGTATATATAATAATATTTAATAAAGATTGACATATGATAATATTAAATAAATTTAATAATTTTAAAATGTGTAACTAATTAAAATATAATCTTATATAAATATAAGAAATTTAACAATTAACATCATAGATTTCAAACATTATTAATTAATGATAATATATTTTTAATATAAATATTTCATTTAAATATATATGAAATAATTAAATTTATAAATTTTAATCAATTATAAAAAATTTAATCAAATTTTTGTCATGAGTTTTTTTATATCAGGTCAAATTTTAAAACTTAGTCTCATTTTTTTTTTTTTGGGCGAAAGAGTTTTTATTCCTTCAATAAGACACGACCATGACTGTCTTACAATTAGCACCAACCACTAATCTTACCACAACTCTGAGATAAAAGCTAGAGGAAAAGGTACACAACAAAATAACAGTAACAAGGGGCCAAAGACGCAAACACCGCTTGATTATAAGTAATCCACAAAAGTGCTCGGGTAGACCTGCATAATGACAACCCCGGCTTCCTTCAGTGAGCAATAACATCTCCAAGCAACAAAAAGCACCATGAAACTTAGTCTCATAAATTGAATCCATCCCTCCTACTATCTTATTGAAATTGTGGAGATTCGTACTCATGGTTTAGAATAGCTTGGTTTATTGAAATTGGTGGATCAAGATATTCCTATAGAAATTGATGTTGATTATGTCGATGTAATGAACTGATTATTTATTTTTGTTGCATGTTTTATGATCAAATTGATACAGATTCTTATGGTTTTCTATGCCTATGTTATGAATTTAGAGTAAATCAAACTTTATGCACAAATAATAATAAGACCACAAATACTTGATTTTATTTGGGAAAAAAATAAAGAAAAAACACCGCCCGCGAAGCGCGGGTAAAAAAATCTAGTATATTTAATTTTGGATAAATAATAATATTACACAATTTATTATATAATTAAAATTAATTTATTAATTAGATAAAAAACAGCGCGGGCTAGCCCGCCTGGCCCGCAACCCGCCGGTAGGTTGGTCTGGGCTGCGATTATTCTAGCCCGCCCCGCCGTAGGCCCAGCCCGTCTAAACCCGCGAAATGGTGGGCCGGAGTGGGCTTGGCTCGTGTTGCCCCGTCAGCCCATCCTGACACCTCTAAGTGCAGTGAAAAAGAACGGATGGAGTACACTTCCTTCGTTTTTTTTTTTTTTTGTTAGCTATGGTTTGACAAATGCTAATGTTCACTTATATACATTAACTTAAAATTTTATCATGATTATATAAGTTAAAATATAGCCAAGTGAGATCTTGTTAGATTCGTCTCGTCTTGTAGTTTTTAAATATCGAACTTTTAGAATTTTTACTTGTACCGAATTTGAGTTATTAATGGTTTAAAATGTGCATTGAATTGCGTGTTGGGTGTGTCCGTGACAATCATTAAAAAAATAGAGGAAGTATATTATATATACTCTCTCCATTGTTAAAAAATGTTAACATTGACATATTAAATACTACTATTCGTTGAATAACTTTGACTCGACTTTTTAACACAGTTATATAAGATAAAACATAGTCAAGTGAGATCATATTAGATTCATCTAATCACGTAGTTTTATAATTTTTATAATTTTTTATTTTATAAATATTGAGATATTACTGTTTAAAAATGTGTATTAGATTGCGGGAAAATAAAGAATGTTAAAACTTTTTAAATACGAGGAAAGTATAATATATGTGTATCTGCGCGCTAATATAGATCTAATAAGATAATATTATTCTCAGTAGAATGTTCCGAACAGTTTTCGTTTTTCACTAAAGGTTTTTTTTGGGGGGGATGTTGAAGAAAGGCTTTCTCTTCCCATATTTTTCTCGTATTATTTTATTTAATTTTGAATGGATTGGGCTTGCTTTTTTCTCTAATTGTATTGGGCGGAAAGAGTTGTGGACTGATATTTAAGAGATGGGTAGGTTATATAAAATGAGAAAAGGTTTAAATTGGTAAGATTTATAGATAGAGAAAGGATTTAAATGTCTAAGATTTCTTTTCCCTTATTTTTTCGTTAGGATGTTTGTTATTTACTACATATTATTATTATTACAAACGTTTTAAGTTAAATATTTATATTTGTAATTTATTCTGTAAGAATTATTCATTAGTTTAACACAATTACTATAAATATGTTTTTTCCGTATATGTTCATTGTTCTATAGCTCCAGAGATGTGCACTCAGTATTCACCAGAAATCTTTGTTGTTGTCATCCAATATATTGCATTATGTTTAAAACATGACATAAAAGGGGTCGGGGACTTACCCTAGTGGTCAAGTCTCTATTCTCCCAACCATAGGTTGGGGTTCGAATCCCCACCAGGCCCTCTATCCCTCTCCTTTATCTCCCTTTGTAATTTGTGTGGTTTGGAGCACACCTTTGCCGACACATGAGTGTCACGTTTACAAAAAAAAAAACAAAAAAAAAAAAAACAACAACATGACATAAATAATGCTCCGTATTTGAGCTTCATTCTCTTCCATGTAAACTATTCGCTTTTGATGTTTTCATATTACACAGGACTTCAAAAGGAAGAGGGCGTCTAATGTAATGCCAGAGACTATTAGGAGAGGAGGATAATGTTCGTAGAAAAGATCGCCATGAGAGAGATGAAAACTGGAAGCCAAAACATGGCGGTGAAGGGAAGAGAAGATTCCCCACTCTCATAGAACAGAGGAAGGATTTTTGTTGCCTTTTTCCCATAAATTGTTTCTTCTTTTTATTTCATTTTCATTTGTAGTTTTTTTTTTTTTGAAGTTTTAAATTAATATATTAATAAATACTTATGTAATTTTAACTTTTTAATGAGATAATAATTTTTTAGGCTTTACAGGCTATTATTTTTACATTTAGAGTTTTGGGTCATTATAAAGATGTCGGCCCAGAAAAATGGCCAATTTGGCCGAAAAGCGTATCGCGTGTTGTCAAAACGTGAAAAAACCTCACGCGCCAGCATTCTAAAAGTGGAAACCAACCCTTCCGGTGGCTTATATATTTATATTTTTAATTTTTCTAATATAATTAAAATAAATAGTATTCCCTTCATTCCATTATTTAGTCCAATTTTCCTTTTTTGTCCACCCGAATAAAAAAAATAACCATTTAATAACAATGCGTCAAATTACATGTCGAGGCCAGCTGTTAAAATGAGATTGTTCAGTGACTCGGATAGGGGTGGGCATCGGGTCGGGTTTGTCGGGTTCGAGTAATTCAGGTTCGGGTTAGTCGTGTTCGGGTACGAAATTAAAATACCCGACCAAAACCTGGCATTGGTGGGTACCTGATCGGGTCGGGTACCCACTTCGGGTACCCAATTACCCCACTTCTTTTTTTTTAAGAAAAAAAATAAATATATATATTAAAAAATTTGAATTAAATAAAAACATCAAAGGGCATTATATCTACATTCTACACAAAGTTAACAATAACAAAGAAATCTAGAATAAATATTTAATTCAACCATAACAAATAGTATATATGTGGATTAACTACACAATAAAAAAAATTACAAACACGTATAAAGAGGTTTTTAGCAAATACTACTAAATCTAGACAAATAGAGTAATTAATAAAATCTTCTATTTGAGAAAGACATAATGAAAAAGTGAAGAATTTGAATAAATATTTGAAAGAAATAGTGAGAATTCTCATATTTATAAACTAATTAATTATAAAACTTGATTGTGTATATATCTATTGTAAATGATAATTGTGATACTTTGGACTAAATGGTAATGGCTTGTAAAATCAATAGCTGTTTTAAGCACTTTTAAAAAAACTAGTAAGTAACCCGTCGAGACTCGACGGGTATACTTATATATTTTATAAATCATATATATACTTATATCATATGAAACTAATAGAGAATATATGATAATTATAATTTAGTTATTTTTAAAACTAATAGAGAAATCATATTAAACCGCCTTCTTGTGGCTTGTCCCGTACAAACCTAACAGATCAATAAAAATAAATATTAAAATTATATTTTATTTAATTTGAAATTTTATTTTAAATTAAATAAATTTAAATAAGTTTAAGCATGATATGAAAATTTTTCTTACAATTTGCTGAAAATTCAACTGTTAACAATGTTTCTTGTAGTATCTTGAGTTAATTCATCTTAACTAAATATTAATACTCTGAGTCTCATCTTGATAGTGACACGAGATATCACAACATATAACTGTTTATTGCTAAAAACTGGTTTTGGAAAATAGAGTTCAACCTTCTTTAATGATTGACATGGACTTTTCTTTATATTCATAGCAAAACAAACTGCGAATGAGAATTGTCTCATCTGAAATTGAATGGAGAATTTGGTTAAATCAGACGGGCTCATAATCATTCTATCAATCAAGAATTTTATACTTTCATGGTTTCCCAAAATTAGTTTAACCAAAATTATATGGTTCCGCATCTTGGTTACTTTCAACCCGTTTTCATTGCATAATTTATTTGACGGATCAATATACCTAAGAAGAATGACTATACAACCCTCGTTCAACTTTATTTTATGATTCGGTAGTCCAAAATACTTGATCGTATTTAGATATTTTGATGAAAATATTTCATCGTCATTATCCATGCTTTCATCCTCTTGACAAATATTTTTAGAACTGAGATATACATTTTCTTTTGCAGACAGACATTCCATGATATAATCATTAATTGTATCAACGCATCTCATTGGAAGGAGCTGGTATAGCCCATATCTTTAAAAATGTCTATATTTAAAGTGGTGCAGTTTATTAACTAATTAATTATAAAACTTGATTGTGTATATATCTATTGTAAATGATAATTGTGATACTTTGGACTAAATGGTAATGGCTTGTAAAATCATTAGCTGTTTTAAGCACTTTTAAAAAAATTATAGAAATTAATACGACTGCGGCTCTCCCTTCTCCCGAAAAAGAAAAATTATAGAAATTGTGGAACGTAAAAAAAAAAAAAAAAAAAAAAAAAAAAAAGGATTATTCGGGGACCCAATCGGGTAGTCGGTTCCAAAATTAGGACCCGATACCCGACCCGAACTTTGGGTTCGGGTTCGGGTTCGGGTACTCAAACCCGACATTTCCCATTAAAAAAACCCAATCCCGAACACGATTTTTTTCGGATTCGGGGTGGGTACCCGACTAACCCGAACCCGATACCCACCCCTAATGACTCAGTACTCCTTTGTAACACCAATATGTGCCTTGCCATCGGAGTCTTTTCTCTGGGTTCAGCGTTTAAAAAAAATATATATTATAATAT
This sequence comes from Hygrophila difformis, assembly GCA_030278955.1. NCBI lineage: Eukaryota > Viridiplantae > Streptophyta > Magnoliopsida > Lamiales > Acanthaceae > Hygrophila > Hygrophila difformis. The sequence continues at coordinate 37,309,237 of JAOANR010000013.1, read as the reverse complement.
GATCTTGACAATTGAGAGCCCGTGTTTCAAGAAAAGTGAAAAAATAAACAGGCCCCAATAATCTTAATTTGCTCTGCTGTCTCCAAAATGCTTGCATGCATGCATGTCTTACATTCATGATGATTCAATCGTCTTCAATTGGACATGCAACTCAAATGCTCCAAATTCGATCCAATCAAACTACACCGGAGATGCCATTGTATTAATTACCTCATGTACTAATGGATCTGTTCTGTTCGCAGCTTTTGAGAGCTTTTGGAAGTTTTTATTAGCTTTAACTTTTATTCCAACACAAAAGTTCTGTTCAGTACACTAGCTTTTGGAAGCTTCTTTTTAGAAGCTACTTTTTGTAGCGTTAAAAATAAGCTACTCCCTACCGCTCTAGCTCCATCTCGCAGCTACAACTCTGAATAAAACGATATCTAATTTCAATTTTCACGTTAAAATTATTTATGTTTGAATTGTGCCCATTGCGCTACCAACAAAAACTTAATAATTCCATAGTAATTAGATTTCATACTTATTGCTAACTACTAGTGGTTGGTATGAGTAATTAAAATTAAAGAATCTATTGTACTGAAAGAAATTACCGTTAGGAAACATCTTGGACTGGCGACCTGACAAATCCCCACCATTAATCGTACAGACGCTCCACTCTTCAACAGTGTAGATTGTCTCGGGGTTCTCACTCCAGGGACCACATCAAATTCCGCGCACCCTCTCCTTTTATCGTTTGACTATTCCACACTTTTCTTACCTCACTCCCCAATCCCACCGTTGCTGCTCCTCAATGGCGGCCAAAAACTCCGACCACCAGAAATCCCCCTACCGCCGCCTCGCCGCCGCCCTCGCGGTCTTATTCGTCCTTGTCCTTTTGTTCCTCCTCCTGGCCTGGCTCATCCTCCGCCCTTCCAAACCCCAATTCACCCTCCAAATCCTATCCGTCTTCGCCCTAAACCTCTCCGCCGCCAATTCCCTCACCACCACTTTCCAAATCACGCTCGCCTCCCGAAATCCTAACCGCCGAATCGCCATCCACTACGAAGGAATAGCCGCCTCCGCCGCCTACCGCGGCCGCCAGATCACCCTCCCGATGCGCATCCCGCCGACCTACCAAGGACACGGGGAGACCGTCGTCTGGTCGCCGTTCCTGTACGGGGACCAGATTCCTTTCCCGCCGTACCTCGCGGCGGTGCTGAAGCAGGACCAGATCGCGGGGACGGTGCTGGTGAGTGTCCGATTGGACGGCGGAATCCGGTGGAAGGTGGGAACAGCAGTGACGGGGAGGTACCACTTAGGAGTGAAGTGTCCGGCGTACTTGAATTTTAATTTTGGGGGTAATAAGAAGAGCAACGGCGTTGCTGTGGGAACGGCCACGTTTCAGAATCAGCTCATTATGAACTGCCACGTGGATGTCGGTTTGTGACGCCATGACTTCAGTGTGTAATCAAATTGCTTTGTTGGCTTTGCAACTGTGCTGAGTGTCGTTGGTTGTGGAATTTTAGTAAGTTTGTATGAATTGTTTCCATTTACCTCGTTGGACACTATTTTTTTAATTTTAACTCCTCATATTTTTTTATTCTCAATTCGAATCTACAATACACGCAATTCATTACATATTTTAAATTATTAATAACTTATGTTCAGTATAAGTAAAAATTTTAAAAATTTGATATTTAAAAATTATATGACGAGACGAATCTAATAAGATCTCGCTTGATTATATTTTAATTTGTATTGGCTTGGGTATGAATTAAAAAATGGAGGAAACAATTTTTAATTTTAGTAGTATTATTTATTAGTATTTATTTATTTTCTCACTGCACCAGGTTGTTTTGCGGCTTTTAGAGATTCAAAATGAGGCATATATTTAGGGGTCGGAATAGCTCAGGTTATCCGACAGGGGCCTACGGCATAGCCTACCAAGGCCAGGTCAGGCTAGGTTTTTTTTTTGAATAAATAGGCTATGTTCAATCTATTTTAAAAGCCTATTTAGAGGGTGTTTGTTTGTGCGTTTTGGGACAGATTATCTGATTATTGCGTTTGCAAAACGCAAATAATCAGTTAATCCTGTTTGTGTACTAACTTCTAATAATCTATTATTTGCGTTTTGAGGGAATGAAAATGCTATTTTCTTGCAGCTACAATTTGGTGCTGCAAGAAAATTGCGTTTAGCTAAAAATAGATTTTACTATATTGTTGCTTTTTGAGTAATGAAAAACGCAAATCCAAACACTTTTTAATGATTATCAGATTATTGCGATTTGAAACAGCATAAACCCATCCAAACACTTAATTTTCTACAGCACGTTTTGTTACAGCAATTATCTGATTATCCGTTTTCTAAACGCTGCAGCACTTTTTAAAACGCACATCCAAACACCCTCTTAGTTAAATAAGTTCATGATAGACTTTATAAAAAGTCTATTAAGCCTACCAGGCCGGCTTTTTTATTATTGGTTATTAGTCTGTTCATATTACTTTAAAAATATGTGGTATTATTATTATTATTATTATTATTATTTAGTTATAATTATTAATTTGATGTTATATAGGTTTTTAAAATATTTATAAATTCTTTTCCCGTATATAAATAGTTGTGAATGACGACTCGCCCAAGTGCACAAATTCATGTCTTCCAACCTTATGATTACATCTAGACATATATAAAAGAATTTTAACTTAATTTTGAAATAGGGTTAATCAGGCTTTTAACAGGCTTAAAACCGGCCTATTTAAATGAATAAGCATATTTAAATAAATAGGTCAGGCTTAGACCTATACGATATGCCTATCAAAGGTAATAGGCCAGGCTCGGGCCTTGAAAAGTCGACACAGCCATTCAAGCAAAAACCTAACCCGACTTAGCATATTTCCACCCTACGTATAATGGAATGTCGGTCAAGATTCAATGAACCATATGGGCCGCTTCTCAATAGAAAACGCGGAATACAAGGCCCAAATTTAGTAGGCCGTCTGATCTGTTTGGGAATTAGCTATTAGCAATTAATAGATTTTATGAGTAATAATTAGTTAAAATTAGCTGTTTGACAATTTCGAGTCTAACTTTTTGCCTAGAATAAGCTAAAATCTAAAATGCTGCTATTTGCAATGGTTTAAAAAATAACTGATTGAACATTATTTTAAGTCATTTTGTCTTTCTAAATAAGCCAATTTTCCTAAATTGTCTCACAAAAAGCTAATTCTGATTTAGCTGTTTTGTCAAACAGGGTCATTAATGTGACAAAAAGGATTGAGGCTTAAGGCTCTAGTAAGGGCAAAACTAGGGTCTGGTACCCATGTACAAAATATTATAGGAATCAAAGCCCCCCATTTCAAACATTATATTTTAGGCCAGATATAATAACATGGTAAATCACATACCAAGAACTTGTTAAAGTACATATCAATACAATGGTAAAACACTACCAATAACCTGGTAAACAACATAGGTAATTGTAGTAAAACACAAACCAAGAACTTAGTAAAGCACATATGGTATATGTGGAATAATTTGGTAAACACCATAAGGTATTTGTGGTAAAGCACATATCAATAATCTGGTAAACACGATAAGGTATTTGTGGTAAAGCACATACCAAAAACTTGGTAAATACCATATGATATCTGTGGTAAACCATACTGTTATAGCGAGCTAAACCACGTAACAGTAACTTGGTAACTAATAATATATAGTAGCTATGGTAAAACACATACTAATACGGTGCTAAACCACATATTATTAACCTGGTAAATTCTATATGGTACCTAGGTAAAGCACATACAAACCGGTAAACTAAATCAAACATGTAATGGAGTGCAAAGTATAACAAAATTGGAATAGGGCCTGAAAAATTGGAAAGATTTTAAAAAAAGGGTCCGGCCCTAATTCACCGCTAGTAAGGGAGTACTATAAAAGGAGGGATGCAATTTCCAGACCAAACATATCTTGCAACCATCATTCAACTAATTGTTATATAATGTTCATATTTATTGCTACATTTTAACTGAATCAATCATCATCCACTTGAATTGTTCAACTTATCCGACATGATGGGTTTAAAATTTGAAAGAGAAGTAGAAGAAATCCAGAAATCCCACATGATGAGACAAAAGTACATCAAAATCACACACAATTCAATACCCCTAAATCCTTGCAATCCCCAATTCTTCTACACTATACATCAAACCTGAAATCTGGACACAAAACCTTTACCTCCCCTCTCCTGCCCCACTATCCACCGTGTCATAAAAATCCAATTCATACAACAAACAAAACCATCCCCTCATGTAATGAAACAGGTATAACATCACACCTCACCCATCTTGCCACTTCTAACCCAAACATCATCAGATAATCATATCCTTCCCTAGGCAGAGAGTTGTGTCTGATTCCTGGCAGACATGTCAGTCACGGCGAGTCTTGGCTTTGTTCCCTTGCTCGCTCTCAACATATCGTTACCAGAAGTGATCACCGAAGAAGATGGTCGGATCCATTGGCAACCACGGGAATAGACATGCCTTGTTGGTGAGATTGGTGAGCCACCATCAGGTTCTCGTTGCTGATTCCAGTTTGTTGCGTCTTGGAGCTTTGTTCCAATAGGCGAACCAACGAGATAAATATTTCCATCCTTGTGACATCTCGATTTGCCTGCCCACAAGTAGGGTGTAAAAGTGTGTTCAACGAGGCAGATCTAAAAGGGAAATGATGTTGCATTGGTGAGAAATATTTTGCCTCCTTTTACCTCGACTGCAAAGCGTGCCCAGATTTTGTCGTCGCGAGTCTCCATGACTCCCTTTAAAATGGTTAAACCAAGACCTCGAATTATGTCCGCTATCTCTAAAAACAAGCCTCGTTCTTCACAAAGCATCTGTGATAACAATTCAAGTACAGCAAAAGAATTAAACATTTTAAATTTTGCTTGTAGGAAAACATTTAGGGATGATTGATAGAGTTAATTACCTCAACGAGCATTTGACGGGGCTGATTAAGATCCTCGACTATGATAGGACAAATCAACGATTGTGATCCAACTTCATATGCCCAAGTTGCTCCTCCTTCAAAGTCATCTTTTAGAAGCAATCCCCCATCCTTGCTAATAATCTGAACTTAAAAGTTAAAACCATTACAGCAATGTAATTACTGAACTTAGATTTTACCAGAAAAAAAAAAAGAAAAATCGAAAGTTTAAATTCTGTGCTCCGCACCTTTGATTCACCCGTTTGCTTTAGCTTGTCAGCATGCTTGGCGACACTTTGTAAGAAAAGCATATGCTTAATAGTCCGTTCCAGCAGCGAATCAATGCTACACTGTAAATCAAGCGCATCGTGTATTATGTATATAAAACCTTTTTGGAATAGAATGAAGAAAAGGCATGATTCTCAAAAGGGGAAAGTTTAATTACCTTGGCGCCGTTTGGCACAATCTCCCTTAGTTCCTTTACACGGTCTTGAATCATTTGGCGATCTTTAGGCCTGGGTCTTGGGTTTTCTCCTGGTTTAAGCCTCCTGCGAGTTGGTTTGCTTGTCTCTGGTTTCTTAGAATATCCAGTCGACACGCTGTTATCCGGTTTTAGTTTCTCATTCTTTTGAATCCATGAACTTATTTGTGATCCATAAATGGAGCTTCCTTGGGAATAGGCACCCGATTCTTCCTTGGTTATCAATGAGCAAGAACTTGTTGCTCCTGCCTTTGCCGGGTACTTCGGAAGACCAAGTAACTCTCCCTTCGTCTGGTCAGACGCACCAAAGCTACCATAGGTAAGTGATTTATTGGGAACTGAAGTGCCACTTGTACTCGTCAGTGTTGTCCTACAAGAAACATTGTTGTCCTTGGTCGGGTGAACTTTAGTGACCACAGCGTCCAAGAGATTGTCGGTTCCAGCTGAGCTGAAAATTCCAGCATCCGAGTTCCCTTGGCTCGTGCAATACATTTCTGAAACCAGACTCTTGGATGGTGAAGATTCATTGCTCGAACCATCATTTTGTAGACGGCTGAATAATTGATTCTTGAAATCCGCCCCCAAGACATCAAACAAATCATCCCCGGATTCGGGTTGGGCGTATGAACCATCAATTCTAGAGTTATCAATAGTTGAGAAATGATCTCCTGATGTAGTTTTATTGTTACCCTCAACTAATCCATAATCAAACCCACCGGAACTTATATGCTCATTGTATTGAGAGAAAGGAAAATCACAAGCCTGAGTCGTATTATGATGCATCTCTTTCTTACAGACGTTTGGCTCGCCTTGTGCAAATACAAACGTATTGCCCCTGTGAGGACGTCTGCCGCCCAAGCTGCTATACCCAACCAAGGAATTACCTGCAAGATGATCCACAGAATCAGAGATATAACTCTCCATAGACATACCAGATGTCTGATGCTTTGGAGCAACATTTCCATGTGCTGCACATTTCACATCACGAAAAGAATCCGTACCCAATACTGCTTTTGAAGTATTGGGCATCTTTATACGAGCAGGCACTTGGGTGTTGAAGTGGTTTAGACTGCCTGCATTGGGAAAGACTTTTTGTTCCACGTGTAACGAACTATTAGAAGGTTCAGAAGATCGCTGTATGCAAGCAGAAGCATGTTGCTTCATCCACATTTCGGGATTTGAAGGGATAACTTCAGCTTTTGCCACAGCATTCATCATCTGGGTTGAGGCCGGTAAGTCTAGCTTTGCCAGTGTAGGAATTTTGGCTTCGTTGTGGCACTGTTGAGGAAGAGATATATTGCTTGGGGTCGAGTTTGGGATATTAAATGGTGTACTCGACTGAAGGCCAGTTTGAGTTTCCATGACTGAGGAGAAGGAAGCCAAGCTGTTGGCTGTAGAACTCTGGCTTGAGTTTCTGACATGGATGAAACTATCGAACGAGGAAGGGGGATTGATTGCGTTGGACTTGAAAGAGAAGCCCCCAGGTGGATTAGAATTCCCCGGACATACTGGAGCCCTGATTTTTGTACCATGTTCTTCCGCAGCAAAGTCCTCTGATAACAATGCACCGGAGACATATCCAAGCTCAAGTACCAGTGACATCACGTTTTTCACAAACCCCGGATTCTCCATTATCTGAGACAGCAAAACAACTAAATTAACAACAAAATTGGATGTCTGGAATGTTTTTCGAAAGAAACATGACAAATAGATGACTTGGGACAAAAAGAAACACAACAAAGAGTGACTTCCAACATAGTGATTCTCAATTTAAGACCATTTAAGTATGAAAAGAACTCACTGTCGAAAATGATCCGAATTGAACAACTCCATGAGGAAGAGCTGGAATAACAGCAATAGTCTGAATGGACAGGAAGACGGGATTAATCGAAAATGATACACATATACAAGAAAAATAAAACCCAGAAAACACAAAATATTGTGCCAATTTTATTCCTACCTGCATGCCGGCTGCAAATTGTTGGCACACCTCTTTTAGAACCTGCAAGATCCACAAAACATAAAATTTTCTGTTCGGACCTCTCAAACACTTGATCTTTGGACGTTATTTTCGCCAAAAATTCACACACTTCTATGTCAATCAAATATTCAACTCAAGTTTATGCAAATCACACTATAGAGTTCACAAAAAGAATATTTCTATCTTTATATTTAGGTGAATGATATGTCAGTCCAGTTGTATCCAAATTTTGTACCTCAGGAGAATGTTCTTCTCCGCAATAATTTCCAGATAGGATCCAATGACAGTTCCCAGTAAATGCAACACGCCCGACTAACCTGAAGAAAAATCAGAGTACTAAAAGCAACTAAGATTGTTCCAAAATCACAGACTCAACTAAATAACTGAGCATTGAGGCCGGAATTGTTCCTACCCTTCTCCAACAAGGTGAAAATGATTGTCGGCCATCATCCTGTTCACAAGCGAATGCACTTTATCCACTGCTCGAACACCAGACGGTAAGTTCAAACCATCACCACCACTGCGAAAACCAGCTTCAGGAAGACCAGAGCATGATGCAGATTCGTAGTAACATTCTTCCCAGATCAACAAACTGCCGATCAAAGGAGAATTAATAACATCAGTAAAATCATATATCACGAATTGGATCGATTGCAAGAAATCTCAAAATATGGGTAATAGAAATGGCCAGCAACAGTGCAAATAAGGACAACAAATGCACAGGATATCAGCAACAGTTGAAATGGTCAGAATTTTCTACGCATTAAAAGAAGTTATTTTTAACATTCCACTGAGATTCTCTAAGACAAAATGAATGGACACAAACCAGAAAAGTCCAAACTTAAGAGTAGACAGCATTTATCATAACACAAATCAAACAAGGAAAGTAAACACAACCATATCCAATAAATGTTTTCCACATCATAACCATATCTCGGTCACCAGTAAATTAGGCAACTTTAGCTCTAGATCACGGACACCACACCCACAACAGAATCGAAATTTAGTCAAGAACTGCAAAGATAGAAGCTGAACATAGAAATGTAAGGATGGACTTGGATTATTCTTTTCCTAGGGATAATAGAAAAACACAAAATCCCTCTATATGGAAATATGGGAGAGCATTCACCAATAAGAAACAGTTGGCTGAAATCCAGCTTTATTTAAGAAACAGGAACTAAAGACAGCAAAGTTTTAAACAAGATTTGATTTTTGAACAAACTCACTTAGGATTTTGGCAGCCAATCTTCCAGAAAACAGCATAAGCCCACTGATTAACTCCACAGAGGGCCTTCAAGGCCTCTTTCAACAAGTACCCCATTTGAACAAGTACTTTATATTTGTGTGTATGTGTGTGTGCTTGTGTATTCACCAATCACAGTTATTCAATTCAGACAAGACTCTTTGGAGGAACAAAACTGCTCAATTTTCCTTCCCTCCTTTTCTTTTTTCTGTCTCTAATCCACACAGGCTCTCAGCCTAACTTCCTCTGCAAGAACCACGCCCAGCCTGTTTTGTTCTCAACCCACCACTTCTTTTCCTCACTGGATCCAAATTGCCTGCTATCATGCTCCTGCAGCCCATACTTCACAGGGAAAAATGGAAATAAATTGAAAGAAAGAAAAAAGACCCCTCTTTTCTTCCCACACACAAATGCAGGACTCACAGAAATCCTACACTATCCCACAAGCCTTGAGCTCGCAGTTAACCACAACAACGACCTTTGCCATTTCAATAGACAAAAGGGAAAGAAATTGGATTTAACTGAAGAAAGAAATGAGCAAGAAGGAATTAAGAAAGATAAGTGGTTTGTGCGATTTGAAGGCGTAAATTATGTGTTTCTGGGCTCGATTGTTTTCTTCTTTCTTTCGTTCAAGTGTGTAAAGAATGATCAATGTTGAGCTGCCCTTTGCTTTTATGGGTTTTACAGCAGCTGGGGGGAGTGTGCTAAAATACGCAGTGATGATTAACCAATGAGAGGGGTGGGGTTGCAAAAGGGGCCTGAAGTTTCTTGTAATAACGATGATGCCACTGCGGTAGGGTTTTTCTTAATTTCCCCATTTTTTGTCGTTTTTTTTTTTTAAAAAAAATTAATTATTATTATACTGTATTTCTTTTGAAATAATTAAATTTCAGAGAAAGGGCAGTCAGAAATTTTAAAGTGCGTAGAGTCTAGAGAATCTTGAATCGGTTCAGTCAGTAAAACTCTTTTGCTTTGTGAAGAAATATAAAATACTCCACCAAGTTAGACCAATGTCCTCTATACTTCTTTTTAATCAATTTCTTATTTTGATAGAAAGTAGAGGCAAAGGCATATTTTTTCAATCAATTTTTTATGTAGCAGTAATAATGATTAATGAAGTATAAATTACAAACCTCTCAAAACTTTTTATCTCCAAAATGTTTAATTGGTTTAATAAATCCTCCACCAAATAGTACATCACTACTATTGTGATTGATATCGATTTTTAACTTTATGATTGGGTTCAAGTTTTCATTCGATTTTTTATGTTTCTGCTTTATTTTTATTTTTTTAAATTTGTGTGATATAAATTCTCATGTCTTTTGTCACCACTTAAGTATCAATGGTAAGAAATATATATCACTTTAATCATGATACGCACTACAAGAAAATTACGGGAAAAGGGACAAAAAAAAAAGAAGAAAAAAGACGAATGTCATCGCCTAGCAACAAATAAGGCGACGAAATCCTTTCATCGTATTCCAGCGAAAATTTTGTAGTGGCGCATGACCACCACAGTATAAATAAATTCAAGAATAAGTACTCCCTCCGTTTTTTATAATTTCTCAATTTCTGCACAGCACGCAATCCAATGCATATTCAATCATTAATATCTCAAATTATATATAAGTAAAAATTATAACAAATTGATATTCTAAAACTATGCGATTAGACGAATCCAACAACATCTCACTTGACTATGTTTCATGTTATATAACCATGCTAAAAAGTTAAATCAAAGTTATTTAATTAATAGTATCTACTATGCAAAGGGTAGACATATATAAAAACGAAGGGAGTATATATTCAAGAATATATATTAGAGATAATTCAATAGTACATGATGTATCATGTTACGTTAAAATTCTTACCTAAATTCCTATATTTACACATCTACAAATTACTCCCTCCGTCCCACTCCAAGTGTCTTGTTACTGTTGGGCACGGGAATTAAGGTAGAGTTGGTTTGTGAGTATATGGTGGGGTCCACATAGTTGTTGGAGGGGAAAATTATTTCTATTTATAGAAAGAAGACATTTATAATGGGACATCCAAAAATAGTAAGTATGACATTTGGAATGAGACGGATGGAGTATTAAATTAGGATAAAAATAAATTACAATTCAGTATTTTTGATGAGCCATTGAAGGTCTGGGAAATGAGTGGTGGGAGTCTATTCCACACAAATTACAAAGGAGAATAAAAAAAAGGGATAGGGGGCGGAGGGGATTGAACCTCCAACATTCCATTGAAAGTCTAGAGACTTAACCACTTCGGCTAAGTAATTTATAGAAACAAAAATGTATGGTTTACATCAAAAAAGAAAAAAGGGTAAGGTTTACAAATAAAAAAGAGGAAGCACTCATTCTGGGTGATGCCAATTGCTTCCTTCCGAGCAACAAATTGGAGAGGGTATCCCTGCGCCATTATGGTCCATGATGTGGAGATGCAATTAAGCCAAGCATGTTGTTTAGAAGGATGGAGGTTAGCGTTGGGACAAGATCTACTCAAGTGAACAAACATAAAAGATATTGAATATATTCGACCGACATCCTATATAGATGTGGGGATATCAACTCAGGAGTTTCATTATATATATGTTGTACGATTTTCCGACCGATAATGAACATAAGATTTGCAGTCATTTCAACCTCCAAGCGGAAAGTTGTGTTAACCGAGAACCCATCTTCGTATAGATCACTCCAAGATCCGCCTTAAGTTTCTCTTGAACTACTCGTGTGAAGAGATCCTTTTCTTGATCTTCTTTTGAGAGCATTTTATCAATGACGAATGCTTTGGATCGTTTTTTTTTTTTTTTTTTTTAATGATCCTCTTCACCCAATGCTTGATAATATAAAGATGAACAAGTCATCAATATACTTCATTATTGAACGTTGAAATCACCACCACAATGTATATCTCCGAATAGCAGCATAATGGCCGATTTCAAAATGCACATGTCAAGAATATTTGAGAGGATTATTAGTGACTGATTCAATAGTTGTCGTTCAAATATGTCTAATACTCCTTAATTAGCTATGAAGGTGCATGAGACCCCGGCGGATTGTGGGTCGATCGGCCATAGGCAGGTCGCCAGGGTCCATGCGTGGCATTGGCTCCTTTGTGGACACTTTTTTTTTTGGAAGAGGCAATGGCCTTTGTGGACACTTGGGGTCGCTAAAAATAGAAATAGGGGAAAATATGAAAATATAATCGCAAATTTTAATTTTGTGGTTAAAGACGCTTTCGGTGGTGTCACTAAATACTGTAGTTTTTTCTTGGGCTGTTATTATCTTTTCCTTGTTCTTGAACTGTTTTTATTGTTTTTTTTTTTTCCTTGTTCTTGCATAACTCCAATTTCCCGTAATTACATTTGAGATGAAGATTCTATAAGCTGAAATTTGGTGGTAGATATACATAGCAATCCAAATTCTGATTCGTCCCTTTTTCTTTTTGTTTCCATTTCCTATGGATGATGGAGTGGGGGTTAAGAAAACAGCCATGTAATAATATGTCTGGATTAGAAATATTGTAGTATGCATATGAATCGAGCAAAACGACATACTAGTAGAGTACTAGTATTAAGTTATGATGTTGTCCAAACAGGGCCTTAGTGAATTGAGGTTGTAGCTTTCTTTCATAGTCAGAATATGCAAATGCAACAAGTAAGAAGAGGTCAGAGTCATCAGAAGTAGAGAGAATTCAGAGATTCAGAGAGCTTGTATTGTGTATGTACTCTCACCTGCCAATTGCCAATTGCCAAACACACCCATTTCTCTCTTCTCCAATAGTGGAAGTTGATGGTGGTCCCCATCCTCCTGTGAATTCCCACTTTTGCCCTCGCCCTTTCCCCCCAAATTCCACATCACTCACAAGTCACAGCTGTCTGTCTCAGCCGCAGGATCTGTGTCGGACCCCGACCACGACACTTACTTTGCTTTCCTTTTCTTTCCTATTTATACTTCTCTCTGTTTTTGAAAGTATTTGACTGGGCTCGTATATCACGTAATTCAATGTACATTTTAAATCATAAATAATTCAAGTTTAGTATAAGTAAAAATTCTAAAATTACGATATTTAAAAACTACACGACGAGACGAATCTAACAAGATCTCACTTGACTATATTATAACTTGTATAACTATGATAAAACTTTAAGTGAAAGTCTGTTTGTGAATAGTGACACCGAACTAAATGTAAACAACTTTCAAGAACGGAGGTAGTATATCCTTAATTCGTCTTTCTTTCTTTATACTACTACTACTATAATTTTTCTCTATTTTCTAAACTTCATTAATATTGAATTGTTCTAGATGTAGCAGCGGATGAGTATTTAGCCAAAGTGGTTAAACCACTTAATTAGAGGTTCGATTCCCCAACGACTCCCTATCCCTCTCTATTATTTCCTTTGTAGTTTGTGTGGCATGGACTCCCACCATCATTTTCCTAGCATGTATAGGCTGTACAGAAAAAAAAATGTTATAGATGTAGCATATACAAATTTACATAAGCTCCAATATTTAAGCATTAGGTTAAACTAAGCTCCAATATTACATAAGTAAATTACTCCCTCCGTCCCACAATAATGTTCCCATTTCATTTCTACACACAACTCAATGCACTTTTTAAATTGTTAATATCTCAAAATATATACAAGTAGAAATTATGTAAAATATACTCATATTCTAAAACTATACGATTAGACGAATCTAACAAGACCGAACTCATCTATTTTTTCAAATATATAACTACAATAATATCGAGTCAAAGTTGAACAATGAACAGTGTCAAAAAGTCAAATGGGAACATTATTATGGGACGGAGGGAGTATTAAATTTCTTAATGTAGATTAGGTATTTAATTCTCACTGATTTATTATACTCCAATATGATAATTTTAGTTTAATTTTTTGTTGGATAGAGTAGTTATTTTACAAATATCATATACATATAGTATGTTATTATTATAATTATCTACGCCGATATATTTAATTAATGTATCTACACTTGCTCTAGTTAAATTAATTTTGGATATGTTTGATTATGAATATTTGGTTATTTTTGGCGTATATAAAATTGACATTTTTTTTCATAAACAAATATGTGAAGTTGAGCGAATTCGTGCATATAATAGAAGAATTATATTTTCTATTTCTCTTAAACAAATGTAAGTATTTTTAGGTACATGATTTGGTTGAAATGATAACTTTATTTTTATATATTTATTTATTTTTTGCTAGATGGTTGAGATGGTGATATCTATTTTTGGTACATGAAAGAGATGATAAGTCTATATATTAGTAGTAAGTAGAAGAAGAATTGGTATTATTTTCAAATTTTCAACGTTTGAAAATCTAGAATTACAATTTGTGAATTAAAAATTACTAAAATGCATGTGCAGAAACAGAGAAAAATAAGTACGGGGAGAAGAATTGTCAAATCAAATTTGTTAGTGGATGAGTTATAATTTACCATCATAGTTACTACTACTAGCTATTTTATTTAGCCATACTTATTAAACCACAAATAGCCTATAATTTATTTATAACTATTTTCAAAGGAAGCAAATAGGAGGACCTATTCCTTATAATTTTATTTTATTTTTCTTAAAATTTTTATTTTGCTTTCTGTAGATCAATAACTATAGTAAGATTTTTAAATTATAAAGTTCATGCTGACCATGAATAGGTCGACACTCATCTTCTATATCCGAAGTATATAAGTAATATAAGTAAAAAGATAATAATAATACTAATAAATAGATATATGGGTTTGGCCTATTTACGGTGATATTAGTATTTTGGATGGATGAAATCAAATGAAACCAAACTCAATTAGTCTGATTGGTACGATGTTCTAATATTTTAAGCAGGTGTTTCGGATTTGAGTTTATTTTGTTTGAAATACTCATTTATTCACTAATAAAATCAAATAAAATTTTACGGTTGTGGGTTTACTGGTGTAACTATATATAGTTATTTTCCAATCTAAAAAGTTGTGTAACAAAGTTTAATTTGGTCTCTTCATAAGGGATCATAATCTTACACTTGGATCGCTATTTAATTACCGATATTTCGATCTATTTACTCTATTCAGTTACAGTACATTATTGAAAGGGTCTGTACGTGCAGACATCATAAAAATAATCTATCTCATCACAAAAAAATTCTATCTGCAATCACATATTATTTCATCACACACAACATATCTCCCATAATATACATTCTTAACATTTTTTCATCACATAAAATACCCCTCCCATCACAAATATACAACATGCATATGCAGTTAAGTGTACATGATCCAACACACTATCTACTTAACATTAAAACCTCTTTAATGCATATTTACTTTAACAATATAGGGCTATGGTTGATAGAAATATATAGATTCATGGTTCCCCTCGTCATTCCCATTTCAACATATACTTCTATATCTTTATAATATATAAATATTCATATTAAATATTTAAATAAATACTAATTTTCTTTTTATTTATTCTTAATATATATTATGATGATGACAATTAACTTTTAAATTCTATCCCTTCTCTTATCTTCATTTTATTTTCCTTTCTTTTAGTATTTGTTGTTGAACCATATAGGTTGGAAAAAATAGACTTATTAATTTTCCGAGTAAATCAAAGAATTTCTGGACGTCTTTGAGATCTTACGGTAAACTTTGGAGGTATGGTGTGACACGGCCAAGCCGTGGGCTTAGGTCTAACCGCCCAACCCGTGACGGGGCAACCTTTGGTCCCGTATGTGGGTCTAGGGTTTTTTTTTGGTTTGGTTTTGTTAACCAAGAAAATATTGGAGGAATAAAACCTCGGTTTGATTGATGAACCTCGAAGGATTACAAGATGTATAGAATGAAAGTTACAGGAAAACTAAGAAAGCGAGTAAAGAAATTGAAATGCGAAATGGAAAAAACAAAAGTAATAAAATTGCAGGAAATGAATTGCAGAAAGGAAAAATAATATAAAGTGCGGACTCTCTTGGAGAAGTATTGAAGGTCCCCTCCTGGGATGCCATCTCCTATTATTTATAGGAGGAACACCAGCCTTCATCAAGTTGTAACGCCTCCATAACGCTCCCAAGATCCTCTCCTCTGATGGCGCATTGTCTTGATGATTCCGTGATCCTCTCTGGGGATCCTTTGAACGCCGCCCTCTGTAACCGATCATCCTCCTTCGGATAGATTTAATGGATTGGGCCGGCTATTTGGTTATTGGGCCGAAATGTAATGGGCTCAAATATTTTTGGGTGATAACAGATGCCCACCTTGCGTTTTTGGTCAATGGAACTGAGACTGAAAATGCACATATATTTTGTTAATGCTGTCGTCGGCATTCGAAATTGAGAAATTGTGCATCACTCTTATTTTTACTTATCATATTTATATATAATTATATTTTTTTAGCTATTGGCGGCTCATTAGGTTTGTTTTTTTTTTTTTTTTGTTTATGCCGCCACTCTATGTTTAAGCCGCCACTTATTATATTTTTTTAATATATATATATATATATATATATATTTTTTTCTATTGGCCGCCCCGTATGCATTGGCAGCAGCCATTCGCATGAAGCCAGGCACCATTCGCATCTGTAGGCAGCATTCGCATTACTCGAGCCGCCATTTGCATTACTCTAGGCAGCATTTGCACATCACTCCAGGCACCATTCGCATCCTCCAGGCACCATTCGAATACTCCAGACACCATTTGCATTCTTCCAGGCACCATTCGCATTACTCCAGGCACCATCCACATCACTCCAGCACCATTTGCATCCCTCCAGGCACCATTCATATTACTCCAGACACCATTCGCATTGAGCCAGCCGTCGTGGAGCCAGGTCGTGTGACATCATCCCAGCTGTCTTGCCTTGCTCTCAGCCGCCACCTGCAGGCTTCCAGCTGCCACTCAAGAATGCCCTGGCCATCGTTCGAGTGTCTCTGGCCGCCGTCAGCTTCGCTTTCGCTCCGCGCTGCCTGCCGCCACTTGAGCTTTAGACCGCCATTGCTAGTGCCACAGCCGCCATCCATCTTGCTCCGGACGCCACACATCACGCCCAGGCCGCCGTCCCGGTGCTCCCGGCCGCCACTTCCTCACGCCGAGCTGCCAATCACTCTGTGAAACCACCGGCCTTCATTGAGGGCGCCTCGGCTGCCACTATCAGTCCAGCCGCCACCTTCGAAGACCAGACCGTCACTGCACGCTTCTCAGCCGCCATCCCAATCATTTCGAAGCAGCAGCCAGCCCCACGGGTTCAGCCGCCATCTGTTGCCTAGGCCGCCACCAGCATCACCTCAGCATCCACTCAGCTTAGCCCCGGCCGTCATCAGCCTACACCCGACCGTTGTTCGCTCGCGTCACCCGGTCGCCATTGGTCTTCGCCTAGGCCGCCACCTTCACGCGTGCTCAGTCAGGCCACAATCCTCAGCCAGGCTCCATCCTCAGTCAGGCCACCATCCTCCGGATTTGGGATGAATCCCGAGGCACGAACATGAAACTGAGGGAGAGGCTCAACATCCACCTTCATACATGCAATTTTTAAACGACCTTCTTTTATTTTGTTCTGAATGGCATTTTTAAAGCCTCGACACTTAGTGATACTATGGGTGTATGGGTTATGCCACTTACAGAATGATCGGTCCCGAATGTCTTCGGCCGCTGGTAACTTCAGCCCCTCAGGCAGCTTTATCGCTCCATCTTTTAGCAATGAGTCAAACCCTTGTTCTTCTCTTCCCATGTCAAAGATGTCTTCCTCATGCCTATACTTGGCCTCCTTCTGCCTAGGCGGTTTGAGGGCCGCACAAGTATGTGGTTTGGTTGTATTCACTAACTCTGCAACAGCCACTTCCATGGGTTAGTCTTTCTAGTCTCTAAATCTCATCTTCTCGAAGTGGACTCCACACATAGGATGACGCTGTGCTTCTTGTTCCTCCAGGAACTTTTCCAAGCGAGCCACTTTCTCGGCCAGCCGGGCAGGATCAGTGGAATCCTGCACAATTAAATGCTCTTTCAATTTTGGCAACATGTTAGCCACTGCGATATTGACTATCTCTCTATCAGGGACTGCCATTGTACATCGGCCCTTAAGCTGCTGTAGTTGGTTAATAAAGGTGCTTGCCGCCTCATCGGTAAACTGTTTAACATTAGTAAGGTCTGCGAGACTCACCCGTGAAAGTGGCATATAGAACCTGTCACATAATGCCCGTTCAAGATCGGCCCAGTTTTGAATTGAGTAAGGCCGCAAGGATGCAAACCATGCAAAGGCAGGTCCAGTGAGGGATGAACTGAACAGCCTCAACTTCAGCCAGTCGTTGGCCGCCGCTTCACCATATTGAGCCGTGAATCTGCCCACATGTTCTACAGTGGACTTTCCATCGTCCCCTGAGAAGGTGGTGAACTCGGGCATCTTGAAGCCCCTGGGGTACGGCTGCATGGTATCTACCCGATCAGGGTATGGCTTCCTGTACGTAGGCCGCTCCATCAGCCTCAGTTGAATTCCAAAATGTTGCTGCATCATGTCTGCGAGCAACTCGGGTAAGACCGTCGGTGCCTGTGTAAGAGGCATGGCGACTAGAGGTGTGGCAGTAGTCATGGTGGCTGGTATAGATGCTGCCACCACTCCACATGCCGGTGGCGCTTGCCCCCCTAATGTTGGTGACATCCAACCAGGTGCCTGCGTAGGAGGCATGGCAGCTAGAGGAGGCATGGCGGATGGTGTGGCAGGTGCCGCGGCCACTCCACATGGTTGTGGTGTCTGCCCCCTAGTGTTGGCGGAATCTAACCAAGGTCCAATGGTGCTGCCACATGAGGTGTGGTTTGAACATTCGGCACATGAGGTGCCGCAGCCTGACATGGCGCCATGCCAAGTCCACCGAAGGCCGTCGTACAGCCTGGGGCAGCGTTGGCTGCCATCAAGTATCCTGATGAAGCATACATTGGTACGGGAGGTGCCACATAACCGAAGTTCGGCATGCTAGGTGCCGCAGGAGTGAAAACATGAGTGGCCTGAAATGGGAATGGGGGCAAACTGGCCAGGCCTCCGGACTCCGGGAGTGGCGGCTGGCCAAAAGTGGTTCCCCAAATCCTTTGTTGACCGCCATACGGCCCTGGACATGGGATGTTTGGTTGCACAATCGTACCATTTGCTGGAATAGATCCCTCTTGCGAAGTACGCAGTGATCCACATATCCTGTCAGTCTGATCGGCCTTGGCAGGCTGCAACACGTCCATAAGGTGCCTTGTAAGTAAAGGCATGAATTCGGCCATCGATTCAGTCATCGATAGTCGCATCTGTTCAGAGAGGGTTGGGACTTGCATTATTCTCTGTTGTGGTTGAGAGGTGCTCGCCGCATTATCGACGTTCTCAGATGGTGTTCTCACTGGTGTTTCTTCGTGTAGCGACATTTCTTCAAATTTTTGAGTTAAGTCCCTTACTACTCGTCCATATCTAAGTAACATACACTCCTAAGAGGATATGGTTTCCAATCGTGTCCCACTGGACGTGTCAATTTGTTAACCAAGATAATATTGGAGGAATAAAACCTCTGTTTGATTGATGAACCTCGAAAGATTACAAGATTTGTAGAATGAAAGTTACAGAAAAACTAAGAAAGCGAGTAAAGAAATTGAAATGTGGAATGGAAAAACAAAAGTAATAAATTGCAGGAAATGAATTGCAGCAGGAAAAATAATATAAAGTGCGGACTCTCTTGGAGAAGTGTTGAAGGTCCCCTCCTGGGATGCCATCTCCTATTATTTATAGGGAGGAACACCAGCCTTCATCAAGCTGTAACGCCTCTATAACGCTCCCAAGATCCGCTCCTCTGATGGCGCCTTGTCTTGATGATTCCGTGATCCTATCCAGGGATCCTTTGAACGCCGCCCTCTGTAACTGATCATCCTCCCTCGGATAAATTTAATTGATTGGGCCGGCTATTTAATTATTGGGCTGGAATGTAATGGGCTCAAATATTTTTAGGTGATAACAGGTTTGTTTTATGTCAGACTGATTCAGACATCCATACCAGTGTGTGCTTAGTAAATGGATATAGTTACAAAACAGTTTTCTATATTTATAAGTTTCGAATTTGAGACAATTGTTTTAGTAGGCAGAGACTCATAATCCCTCAAACTAATTAATGTTGGTAAAAAAAAAAAGTCATATTTTGAGCACGTACATATTTCAATTTAAATAATAAGTATTTTCTTGTTAATTCAAATATGTATCAAATATGTTGGAGGAAGTCATGAAGAGACATTATAAGGAACTAGAAGAAAGTGTGTTTTAAATTTTTTTATTTTTATTTTTATTTTTACTTTTTCCCCCTATCATTATTATTATTATTAGGTTTCTCCACCCTAATGATGGAGACTCTTATAGTGTGCCCCTTTTCTGCCCAAATCATTACAAGCCCATCAAGTTTTAATTTTCAAATTTTCTTTTTCATAATTTATTCATTTTGCTCTAAGAATGTTGAAGCACAATTGGGTTTGCATTAGAATTTGGATAAGGTGATTTAATATTTGGGGAAAATGAACAAATAAAACCTTTATTTAGTGCATATCTTTTGAGTGAGATCTTATATTTCAGTCATATACAACACTTTTGGTGTTATTATTATTGCCTTCTTTGTATTGTAAAACCTTTCTTTTTCTTTTCTACTATGAAGTGCTCTTTTTAAAAAAAATTCTCTCAAAATTCAAAACATCACACAGGTTGCTGTGCGGATTTGCCATATCCGCACGGAGCGGATACAAATCGCAGGCGTTGGTTTATTTTATCATCCAACGGTTGTAATGATTAGCAGGGTTAGTTTCATAATTTTACTTGTTGGGTATTTTAATATGTGAATTCGCAACATAGGTTATACAATTCAGCGACATGGCATGCACAACTCAGCGATAGAGCCAATCCAATTCAACGACATTACTATGTACATCTCAGCGACGTTTGAAGTTAGAGCCGTTTGAAGTTCATTGGGATTTTAAACGCATCTCAGTGACGGAGCCTTCACAATTAAGCGACATGGCCTATGCAATTCAGCGATATTATTGTATTCATTTCAGTGACACAATTTTATACATTTCAACGACATAGTTCTATGCATTTGAACGCATCTCAGCCACGGAGCATACACAATTCGGCAACATGGCCCTATGTAATTCAGTGATAAGACCAACATAATTCAGCGACTTGATATAATACTTCTCAGCGACATACTATAGTATATTTCAGCGACATATATTGTTATCTCAGCAACAATGCAACAACTTGATATAGTACTTCTCAGCGACGTACTATAGTATATTTCAGCGACATATATTGTTATCTCAGCAACATGTTATATTTATCTCAACGATTTATTTTCATAATTTTGGTAAGTAAATAAACGGTTATATAATTTTTTGACAACTATATCCTTATCAATTTATGGCCGTCCGATTGAAATCAATGGACCACAGTGACGTGCGGGCGGGCGGATATTTTTACATGTAAGTATAGCAACCGCTCCCACCAAAACATATTATAGAACAAAATGATTTAGCCAACAATTTTGTTAAATCCTTAGCGAAAGAATTTATTAATTACCAATTATCACAAGTTATTTTTTAAAAAAAAAAGAATATAGTGATCAAATTCAATAGCTAAAGCGGATGAGACTCTACCCTACTAGTCAAGTTCTCCGATTCTCAACTTATAGGACCCGGTCCCTATTCCCCCACTTTTATCCATTTATAATTTGTTTGACATGCCCCATCATACTTTTCTAACATGTATAGGTTGTTTAATAATAATAAAAATCAATATCTAAATCATTTGTTTTCTTATAGTATTATCCCTTATCTTTGAAATGTAGAAGTACATGGGCTTGATGAATTTAACCCAAAAATTTGAATGCACAAAAACAAATGCACGTTGAAAATGAAATCTTTATCAAAACATATTGTTAATGTTATTGTTATATAAAGAAATTAGAAGTAATGGGAAGCATTGTATTAATCTTTAATCACGATATTTTAGTTTATTTCTTTGTCTATTTTGGATATTTCCGAGTTAAGAATAAGTAATAAGACAACATGAGGTTTTGCAATGTCATGCTTACAACATCAAGTGTCATATACTCCTACTATGTTAAATGCATGTGCTCACATGACAATTAATGCCAATAGTTATAAAACCTTTTCATAAAAATATTCCAAATTAAGTTAACAGCAATAGTAGTAGTACAATCCGGTTTCTGTAATGGCATAACAATTGCCAGCAGGTTTAGGCATCACTAAAAATGATGTGTAGCCCTTTGTAAAGTGATGTATAAGCCTTATAAAGTGATGTATAGATGGTAGTGTGTTTTTTATTAGTTTTTGGTTTATAACCTCCATCCATCACTTTTTTATACTCACACATCATTTCATATACACATACCCATCACTTTTGAATGTGTCAGCACCTACATACCGCCGGTACCCAAACGATTTCCGTAGTAGTATAGTACTCCCTCCGTTCCAAAATAGTAGTCTTTTTAGAGATGAAAAAGTGTTCCACAATAGTTGTCATTTTTGGTATTTCTATGAAAATTTTCCAATATTACCCCTTTATTCCCCCAATGATGTTCATTCTCTCTCCACTCCAAGTACATTTCTTGGTAAGTGAGAGGGGTAGAAATGGAAGATTGTGTAGTAATAATTATGTTTCTTGATTTGTGTAATTTTTGCTAGAAAGACAACTAAAAAAGAACGGAGTGAGTACTTACTATTACATAGGCAAACTAGTGGTACCATTTGGTATGAGCAAATAAAATAGGCCGAATTTCTTGGGAGGTACATTCATATGCAAGACTGGTTTTGAGCCCCTAAAGTCCTAAATTATCTCATCCTATGCACCTAGATGCCTGATGACTCAGGGCACCTAATTTTTTTACTCAAATTAATTAATTAATTTATTGATTTCTGGAATTTGAAACAGGTAGAGTAATAATTAGTGCATTTATTTATCTAATGGTCCAAAATGTGGTCCTATGGAATTTCATTTAGTGTCTCCCTTATGGGCATGATTGGATTTGGCATTCCAAGGCCTTTTCAGTTGTACCTTTAGGGCAACATTCATCTGGTTTTTGTGTCTTTTCCCCCTTAATTATAGCACTCTACTATATTACGAAAGGAAAATAATATTAATGCCTACTTCATACTCCATCCGATCCTTATTAGTAGTCGTTTTAGGAAAGAAACACATTTATCAAGGATTGTAATTATTATTCTGTATTTTGTCACTTTTACCCCTATGTGTTTTCTTTGGGAATAGAAAATAAAATTAGAGTGGAGAGATAATGCACTGTATTCTAGGAATATTTTTTATGATAATATAGGGGTAATATTGGAAAAATATGAGATAAATATGTAAAGTGACAACTATTTTGGAACGCTTTATTGTTTCTAAAAAGACAACTAAAAAGGAACGAAGGGAGTAGTATTACTACTCTACCAGACTACAATAAAATGAAAATAATTTAATTATTAAATTTGGTAGATAAATTATTTTATTTAGTTATTGAATTTTATTAATTACTATCAATTAGCTAATTTTTTTTTTCTTGTAGTATATTTTGAAATGACAATGCAGTTAGAATTTTATTTCCAAATTTATATTGTAGATGGGAATGTAATTTATTTATGTTGTAATTGAATTAAACTAACTAAATCTAATTTGAGTAGATAATAGCAGTATTATATACCAACAACTTATAGCTTGATTCATATATGGATTCTAGCGGCATAAGCAATATCTCATTTCGAAATTTTTTAACCTATCATTTTGAACTTTAATTTTAAGAAGTTTGAGAAATGCATATTTGGTTTAAAATCTTAGAGGGAAAAAGGATTTTTTTTATTTTCCAATTCGATGTTGGATGACTTCGATCAACCACACCTTAATAAAAGAAAATGAAAAAGTTTAATTTAGTACAGTGATATTATTATTGTGGTGAAAAATGATCGAACAAAATGAAACCATCTTTTTAAGGTCAACTTTCTTTTCAGGCTTGATAACACAATACAAGCTAGAGCAATTTTCATTTAAAAAAAATAAATAAATAAAATTCAATGTACAATCTCTAATGTAGTATTTTATTTGTTTGTGTAATTTTACTTTTATAAGCCATATTTTAGGTATTATAGTTTCACTTGATTATACTCACTATATATTATTATTATTATTATTATTATTATTATTATTATTATTATTATTATTATTATTATTATTATTATTATTATTATTATTATTATTATTATTATTATTATTATTATTATTATTACAGGAATTGAATTATTATTTTCTTTGTTGCTAATAACATTAGTACCCCGTCTATTAGATCGATTAATTTGTTAAACCTCAATCGAAAAATTAAACGTGAAGGGTAGACTTTTCAATTAAATTCTGATCGACAAAGAATTTTTTTGGCATATACTGGGTATTCCCAGACCATATTATGTTCAAGAGTAATCCCTCGAGTATCTGGTGGGCATGAAAGGTTGCATTTTCCAAAACAGAATTATGTATACAAAGACTCGAACTCGAGACATCTGCTTAAGCTGTCAGAGCCCCAATTGCATTTGATTGATCGACAAATAATTGAGTAGCCATTGATAGTTCTACATAAACCTTAGCTTGTTCAATAAATACAACCTTACTTTCCATTTAAATGATTTTCTAATTGCTATATTTGTTTTGGGAGCAATTGCCCTACTCTCAGAGTTGCCAACCCCTCAATATTTACCAACATGAAGTATTATATATATGTACATTTATTTATAATGATAAAATGTTGGAAAAAGGGGGTTTTGAGCTCCTTTTTGCGTAATGACGATATTTAATTTGGATTAATTAAATAGCGTATACGAATTCTACATTTCGCGTAGATTGTCCTAGTGCATTTATTTTCTCAAAACCATTGTCGGGTGAGTGAGAAATAAGTGGTCGAAATGGGTCATTGAATGCGGCTAGTTGAAACGCTTGTGTTTAAATGGTTGTTAAAGAGTAGGTAAAAGTGGCGCGTCCCACATTGCTTAAGCAGTGGGAGTTGAATTAGTTTATATTGTTCTGCATGTTAGAAACAATTAAACTAATACAGGTTGGTCAAGTGTGGGGGAAGCCCACACGCGCGCGCCCGTCCCGTCCCGTCTCGTCCCGAGCCGCGCCGTCGCCCGTGCCCGTGGACTTGGACTTGGACTTGGACTTGGATCTTGGTAATTGGGCTTTGGGCCTATCTAATTTTTTAGACAAACTTTATTTGTTGGGCCCATGCCAAGCCCAGTCATTGAAGCCCACTCTGATTTCAACACCCGTCGCGAGTTGTTGAAAACCATTCGAATTCTGAGTTGAAACTGCCCCATCAATGTCCGCCGGCGGTTTCGTCTCGTCCAACGCCTATAAATGGCAGCAGCATCAGGCTTAGAAGAACACACCTTTCTGCATAATCTTCTTCACACTTCTCTTCTGCATCCTTCCCGACTCCCTCAGCTCTTTGTTTTTGTTCGCTGGTCGTCGGCGCTGCGGTGCTGCCACGCCGAGGCATTCGTCGTTTTACCTTTGGGGACGTTCTGCCGTTGCCGGAGCACTACCGGGGCATAAACGTCTTGCGGGAAGAGATTCTATCTCGACTCGACGTTCCTGTATTGTTGTATCCGACTATTTTCTAACAAGCGCAAGATGTTTACCATGGACGGTTTCACTACTGCTGCCACCGCCTCCGCTGACGTCTCATCCGCCGCTGCCGCCGCCGCCTCGGTTCCCATGCCAGGGTCTGTCCAAGCGTCCGCTGTCGTTACCCCAACCGCAGCGGTGCCGTCAATGCTGACCACGCCTACTGCCGTTCCTCCACCCGTGACGCTGCCGCTGCCGTTGCCACTGTCGACGGCAGACCCAAACGCCTCCGTCGATTAATACTTGTTTGATCCAACGACGGCCTTTCTGCCCCCGTCGCCGACGCCTAATACTGGCGGGTTTGTTTTGCCCAATTCTGGGCAGTTCATATCTGGACATTCTTTTGGAACTGTTTCGTTCCAGCCCAACGTTTCGGTTGGGGCGTCTTTACCTTTTTCTGGACAAACAGTCGGGATTACACCCGCATGACTTAATAATATGAACACCGGTTTGCAACCGGCGGTGGGCCGCTGAACACTAGTTTGCCAACTTATGTTCAGTCGGAGCCGGCCTTCGTGCCGGGCGTTGGGCCGTCAACGGGTTCCGTCCCTATGGCGTTGCCAAGGTCATTTGGAGTGGCCGAGAAGCCGTCAAAGTTTGACGGGCGTGATTTCAATACGTGGCAACAGAAGATGCTGTTCTATCTGACCACTCTTGGTTTGGCCGGGTTTTTGAGGAGCAGCCAGCCGTCCCTGTCTGAGATGGAGACCGATCCTCAGAAGCTCTTCGCCAAAGAACAATGGGTTCACGGTGATTTCATGTGTAAGAACTTCATTCTGAGTGCTCTCACGGGTCCTTTGTACGCTGTGTACTCTTCTGTAAAAGGTGCAAAGGAACTGTGGATTCAGTTGGAACGGAAGTACAAAACGGAGGATGCTGGTACTAAAAAGCATGCCGTTTCCAAATATCTGGGTTTTCAGATGGTTGACGGGCGTTCAGTGGTTGAACAAGTTCAAGAGTTTCAATTACTGATACATAGCGTTCACGCTGAGGGAATGCAATTGCCCGATGCGTTTAACGCTGCGGTTGTGATCGAGAAGCTGCCTCCTTCGTGGAAAGACTTCAAGAACTACTTGATGCACAAGCAAAAAGAAATGTCCCTTGAAGATCTTGTTACACGGATTAGAATCGAGGAGGATAACCGCAAGGCCGTGTCAAAGAGCCATTCCGTGGAGGCTAAGGCGAACTTGACTGAAACCGGTAAACGCAAGCAGCCGACCGCTGCGGGCAAAGGTAAAGCGGTTGCCGATAGCCAAAAGAGGAAGAAATTCTCTGGGAATTGCTACAACTGTGGCAAGGTTGGGCACTTTGCCAATCAGTGCCCAAAGCCGAAGAATAAGAAGCCTGCTAAGCCTACCACTCACATGGTACATGCTGAACCTGACGGTTGGGAAGACAACCTTTGTGCAGTGGTGTCTGAAGCAGTATTGCATATTGATGATGCTAAAGGTTGGTTTGTTGATACCGGGGCTTCGTGTCATGTGGCTGCCAACAGGGAGTTCTTTACTTCATACCGGACTGTTAAAGGCAGAAAGCTGCACATGGGAAACCAAGCATCATCTGATGTGGTTGGCGTTGGAAATGTGATACTGAGGCTAACTAGTGGCAAAAACTTGACTCTGAAGGATGTGCTGCATGTCCCTGATATCCGGAAGAATTTGGTTTCTGGTTCGCTGCTAGTTAGTAGTGGTTTTAAACTTGTTTTTGAGTCTGATAAGTTTATCATGACTAAGTTTGGAAAATTCCTTGGTAGAGGCTATCTCACCAATGGTCTTTTCAAATTTAATGTAATGGCTAAACGCCAAGTTGTTGAGCAAGCTTCTGGTAATAAAATTGAAGATTCTTCTTACTTGCTTGAGTGTTTTAATTTATGGCATTGTAGACTTGGACATGCAAATAAAAATGCTATAAAGAGATTGGTAAATTTAAATTTACTTAAGGAAATGGAATTCAACGATAAAAATAAATGTGAAATTTGTGTTGAAGCGAAAATGACAAAACCTCCATTTCCAAGTGTTGAAAGAAATACTAAACCCCTGGATTTAATTCATACTGATGTATGTGATTTTAGATCTTTGCAAACTCGGGGTGTTAAAAAGTATTTTATTACTTTTATTGATGATAGCACTCGTTATTGCTATCTTTATTTGTTGAGAAGCAAAGATGAAGCTATTGAAGCTTTTAAAAACTTCAAGCTTGAGGCTGAAACTCAGTTGAATAGCCGAATTAAGGTTATTCGGAGTGATCGAGGAGGAGAATATGTTACTCCATTTGCTGAATTGTGTGCCGAATCCGGAATAATTCATCAAACTACAGCTCCATATTCACCGCAGTCCAATGGTGTTGCGGAACGTAAGAACCGTACGCTAAAGGATATGATAAATGCCTTGTTGATCAGTTCAGGGTTACCCCAGAACTTGTGGGGGGAAGCTGTTTTGACATCTAATTATATTTTAAATAAAATACCTCACAAAGGTAAGGAAATAACACCTTACGAGTTATGGAAAGGTAGAAAACCTTCTTTCAAATACCTCAAAGTGTGGGGGTGTTTGGCTAAAGTTGAGGTGCCACCTCCTAAACAAGTTACAATCGGCCCCAAAACAGTTGACTGTATCTTTATAGGGTATGCCCTCAACAGTAGCGCGTATCGTTTCCTGGTACATAAGTCAGAAATATCTGGTATAAGTGAAGGAACTATAATTGAATCAAGAAACGCTGTGTTTTTTGAAGAAATATATCCTTACAAGGATAAAGTGGAATGTTCAAATAAAAGAACGTTTGATGAAGCTACGAGTTCTGATCAGCCGAAGCAAACTGACAAGGGAAGTATTTCTCCTGAACCAGTTGAACTTCGTCGTAGCCATAGGGCCAAAGTGGCTAAAACTTTTGGTCCAGATTTCATCACTTTTATGTTAGATAATGAGCCAAGAACTGTGAATGAAGCTCTGGCTCGACCAGATGCTGCGTTATGGCAAGAAGCCATAAACAGTGAGTTAGAATCCATTATGCAGAATCGCACTTGGGTTCTTACTGATCTACCGAAAGGTTGTAAACCCTTAGGATGCCGTTGGGTCCTTAAAAGAAAGTATAAAGCCGATGGATCGATCGATAAATACAAGGCTCGCCTTGTAGTTCAGGGCTTTAGACAAAAGGAAGGAGATAATTATTTTGATACTTATTCTCCGGTGTCTAGAATCACCTCCATTCGAGTGTTTCTCTCGATTGCTGCACTTTACAATCTTGAGATACATCAAATGGATGTTAAGACTGCATTCTTAAATGGTGATCTAGATGAAGAGATTTATATGAATCAACCAAAAGGCTTTGTTGTTCAAGGACAAGAGCATAAAGTCTGCAAACTGGTTAAATCTCTGTATGGTCTGAAACAAGCGCCTAAGCAGTGGCACTTGAAGTTTGATAATGTGATGTTGTCAAACGGGTTCAAGTACAATGAATGTGATAAATGCGTTTACTACAAGGGAATAACAGACAATTTTGTTATAGTTTGCTTGTATGTAGATGACATGTTGATCATGGGTAGTGACTTGAATATGATTAATCAGACCAAGAACATGTTAAAAAGGAATTTTGACATGAAAGACATGGGTGTAGCCGATGTCATATTAGGGATAAAAATCATAAGACATCCCGAAGGGATTGTTCTTTCTCAGTCTCATTACATTGAGAAAGTGTTAAGTAAATTCAACGCTTATGATAGTCGTCCGGCAAAGACGCCTATGGATCCCAGTGAAAAGTTGAAAGTAAACAGGGGTGAACCTGTTGCTCAAGAAGAGTATGCAAGAATCATTGGTAGTCTAATGTACTTGACTAATTGTACTCGCCCGGATCTTGCATATTCAGTTAACAAACTGAGTAGATATACTAGCAATCCAAGTCGTGAGCATTGGAAGGCTATTATGAGAGTCTTGAGATATCTGAAATATACTCAAGAGTTGGGGTTACATTACACGAGATATCCTCTTGTTCTTGAAGGGTACTCTGATGCCGATTGGATATCAGAGAAAAGTGATTCATTATCCACAAGTGGTTATGTATTCATGATTGCGGGAGGGGTTGTGTCTTGGAAGTCACAAAAACAAACGTGTATAGCCCGATCCACCATGGAATCTGAATTTATAGCTTTAGATAAAGCTGGTGAAGAAGCCTAATGGCTTCGAAATTTCCTCGAGGAAATTCCATGTTGGAAGAAACCTGTGCCAACAGTAATGATACACTGTGATAGTCAAGCAGCTATTGGCAGGGCACAAAATGAGATGTATAATGGTAAGTCGAGACATATCCGTCGTCGACATCATACCGTTAAGCAATTGATCTCTAGTGGGGTGATTTCTCTAACTTATGTGAAGTCTGGAGATAACCTAGCGGATCCGTTAACAAAAGCTGTCAACAGAGATCAATTTTGCAAATTGCGAGAGGGAATGGGATTAAAACCCACACCTAAAGAATGATTACATTGGTAACCCAACCATGATGAGTGGAGATCCCACAAACCTGGTTCAAAGGGACAACTAAGATGTATGATTTCAAATGTGAAAACACTTTTGAAGAATATTCTTCATCCTTTCCCTCAGAAGCAATGATAAAGTGTTTGATGCCTGTCTGTGGTAGAGGTTGAGTTTAATGACTCTTAATGATTCTGGAACTGTGTGTTCATATAAGTATGACAGGATACTTGTTTGAATCACCTATATAAGTAGAAGTGTGGCCGCTTCAGTAGAGACTTATGAATCCAAAGGGGGTTTCCATGGCCTGGAATGGAACCAAACGTGAGAACGGACAAAGAGTCTGAAAATTTACTAATTCTTTATTATTGGACTAGTATACGTTGTGGGGGATAGTTCAAGAGTAAAATCACTACGCCGCCTGTATACTCGATAATATTGATATGGTTTAAGTTCAAAGCCAAAAACTACTTAAACCCGTGCAGTAACATTTCTTTAAGAAGGAGTCGGGGCATTTGCATCTGCATTGCATTCACTGCTGCTGTTATTTCCACTCATGTGGGGGATTGTTGGAAAAAGGGGGTTTTGAGCTCCTTTTTGCGTAATGACGATATTTAATTTGGATTAATTAAATAGCGTATACGAATTCTACATTTCGCGTAGATTGTCGTAGTGCATTTATTTTCTCAAAACCATTGTCGGGTGAGTGAGAAATAAGTGGTCGAAATGGGTCATTGAATGCGGCTAGTTGAAACGCTTGTGTTTAAATGGTTGTTAAAGAGTAGGTAAAAGTGGCGCGTCCCACATTGCTTAAGCAGTGGGAGTTGAATTAGTTTATATTGTTCTGCATGTTAGAAACAATTAAACTAATACATGTTGGTCAAGTGTGGGGGAAGCCCACACGCGCGCGCCCGTCCCGTCCCGTCCCGTCCCGAGCCGAGCCGAGCCGTCGCCCGCGCCCGCGCCCGTGCCCGTGCCCGTGGACTTGGATCTTGGTAATTGGGCTTTGGGTGGGCTTTGGGCCTATCTAATTTCTTAGACAAACTTTATTTGTTGGGCCCATGCCAAGCCCAGTCATTGAAGCCCTCTCTGATTTCAACACCCGTCGCGAGTTGTTGAAAACCATTCGAATTCTGAGTTGAAACTGCCCCATCAATGTCCGCCGGCGGTTTCGTCTCGTCCAACGCCTATAAATGGCAGCAGCATCAGGCTTAGAAGAACACACCTTTCTGCATAATCTTCTTCACACTTCTCTTCTGCATCCTTCCCGACTCCCTCAGCTCTTTGTTTTTGTTCGCTGGTCGTCGGCGTTGCGGTGCTGCCACGCCGAGGCATTCGTCGTTTTACCTTTGGGGACGTTCTGCCGTTGCCGGGGGCATAAACGTCTTACGGGAAGAGATTCTATCTCGACTCGACGTTCCTGTATTGTTGTATCCGTCCATTTTCTAACATAAAACAATTCATATATTAAGACTACATCAAAATTACTCAATCATAGTACGTCGTGTTTACAAATTTACAAGCTACACAATTATTTTTTTATGATAATATTTTTTGGGCACACCAATACATACAAATTCGATCAACTATGCTTTTATCGCATTGAGTACTCTATTTATTTTTCTATTTGTGCTCCATATCTCTCTCTCTCTCTTGTTAGATTTTATACGGAGGCAAGTCATATTAACAGCATGTTAGATATTTTTCAGTAGAATCATTTTCAACACGTTTTACTTAAGGAGAGTGAGATTACGAAGAAATAAAAGAATATAAATCAGCCTGTTATTAAATCCCAATTACAAAATTAAAATTATACAAGTGCCCATTCTACGAGAGTACTTATACAAGTGCAATATTTAATTTAAATTTAAATAAAATTGTAATGATAAAGTTGATAAATCTATGCTCCTCGAGTTCAATAATTCCATTCTGTTAGCAGTAGTAGTACATACTTTATTCGAAGTACATTCAATTCTAATTAAATAAATAAACAAAGTAAAGTACAGCCAGTTTAATTAACAGTACTGTATATAGGCTGACACACCCCAGTTATTGTCTACAGCTTTTGTTATACTCAGATTTCATACATTATTATTCCTCTACCTATTCTTATTTTTAAATACTAGTACTACTAGTAAAAGAATAACATGTCATGTCTAGATAATTGTGAAATTATGATGCTTCTATTCTTTCATAAAAAATTAAAAAACATATCATATACTACTAGGAGTATATAGTTGCCCCCAAATTCTATACATTCCTTTTTTCTATATCCATTTAATTTTGTCACATTTAATGGGTTAATTATTGAGTGATGAAAAATCCATCACTTCATCTTTACCAAAATGTGTTGTGTGTTTGTGAATAAATGTATGGTTTTATTTTTTCATCGAGAACTAATTATTAATTGTTATTAATTTATTTATTTGGTATACATTCACATTTGTTGATTCTTAAATCACAAAAATTTGTTGGGTTTTGTTTTGAAAATAATAATGATGATTAGGTGATGTTGACTTAACTCAAGTGATTAAGTTCTTCTATTTCCAACGGAAGGTTGGATGTTTGATTCCCCACCGGTCCCCTATCCCTCCCTTTTATTCCCATTTGTAATTTGTATGACATGAACTCCCACCACCCATTTCTTAGTCCGTATAGGTTGTTCAACAAAAAAAAAATAATAATAATAATAATAATAATAATAATAATAATAATAATAATAATAATAATAATTAGTGGAATTAATGTGTAGGGTAGTAATAGTAGAAGTAGTAAGTTATAAAAATGGGTAAACAAAAAGGACAGGTAACATTCTCTTGAGCAAAATAAAAAAAAGCATAAAAAGAAGAGCAATAGTTGGCTGCACATGAGTTAGTGACCTTTTTGGGTTTTTCCTTCTTACCACTCCTAACTTTACTATTTAACCTTACACCACACAAATTCTTTTTCGGGAACGGTTACGGTGCGGACACATGTCCATGCGAACGTCTGGATAATATCCGCAACCCTTGAATTCGCAACTCAACGACATGACATACACAACTCAGCGACAGAGTCAACCCAATTCAGCAACGCGGCCTATGCAATTCAGCGACATTATTGTATTCATCTCAGCGACAATTGAAGTTAGAGCCGTTTGAAGGTCATTGGGATCTTAAACGCATCTCAGCGACAGAGCCTTCACAATTCAACGACATGGCCTATGTAAAGCGACATGACCTATACAATTCAGCGACATTATTGTATTAATTTCAACGATACAATTCTATATTTCAGTGATATAGTATGTGCATTTGAACGCATCTCAGTGATGACCCCTACACAATTCAGCGACATGGCCAACACAATTTAGCGAGTTAATATAGTAAACCTACAAATGATCTCAACCGTTGGATGATAAAAAATGATCAACGGTTACGGACGACTTCCACACGGACGAACGAAACGTCCGCACCCTACCATACACCCTTTTTTTCCCTATCCCACAAACATTACTTCATTCGATCAATCAATTCAATATATATGCAAATTAATTCAAAAGAAATATAGTATTTTTGATTTAAAATATTCAATAGTGCACTTAGAAAAAGAAAAGAAAAGAAAAGAAAAGAAAAATACACTTTCAAAAAGGTTCTTTACATATATCTTAAACATATATAGTACTCCCTCCGTCCCACTCCAAATGTCTTACTTACTATTTTTGGATGTCCCATTACAAATGTCTTCTTTCTATAAATAGAAATAATTTTCCCCTCCAACAACTATGTGGACCCCACTATATACTCACAAACCAACTCTACCTTAATTCCCGTGCCCAACAGTAACAGGACACTTGGGGTGGGACGGAGGGAGTATATAACTATTGTATTATTTTTTAAAAAAATTGGGGAAATTAAAATAGTGTAAGAACTGTATTGAATTAGATGTAAATAACAAATTGAAATGATTTGAATCAATTTAAAATTCTCTAAAAAAATCAAAATATTGTGAATAAAGGGATTATGGCTTTTATTTTTTAATATTGCATGTGCACTTAGAAAAAATGATAAAATAAAGAATATTCTTTAATGTTTTACTAGCTTAGTGACAGTAATGAATTTATAAGGATAAAATAGATGAAGAATATAAAATTTAACAATTTTTTTTTTTGATGAATAGGACGCCACAAAGACGTCGGCTAAAGGAAAAAGAAAATAACGAAAAAACAAAAGGAAACAAAACACCAACACTCAGACCCTAAGATAACAGACATCCCTCTCATCCGAAGATAAAAGAGGACGACAGTCATCGGGAGGGAATGCCCAAGTGGTGAAGAAGTCCTCCGCATTCGCTCCACGCTTCGCCAAGCAATCGGCCACCATATTTTCTTCTCTAAGAATGTGAAACCAACGATAGCCAGGATGAGAAGCCAAAATATCCGAAATGTTCATGATTAGAGGAGATAAAGTATGATTGGGGGAAATGTGACTCCCAATGATCCGAATCGCCTCTAAGGAATTAGAATAGCAACAAGCTTGCTCCACTCCCAATGTAAGAAGGGTCTTCAAACCATTCCATATCCCATGCAACTCAGCAACTAGGTTAGTTGTGGAACCAACATAGCCCGAGAAGCCGGATACCCACCTACCAAAGTTGTCGCGAACCACTCCACCAAAACCAGCACGGCCCGGGTTCCCTAGTGAACTCCGTCCACATGCAAAATTGAACCAACGCAACTTTGAGGATGCCAACAGACCAAACGATCTTGAACCACCCTCGGATTTCTACTCATAGCTCGATCAATACCATCTCCCATAAGGCGCGCCTTCCGAACTATAGCATCCACAGTTAAGGTCTCACCTCGGAAACACATGGCATTCCGAGCACACCAAATGCCTCAGAACAAACCCCAATGGACACCAACCCAACTCCTACATACCTGAGCAAGGAGAATGTCCACAGGCCGAGTCGCATCATCAACACCACCAACTGGAAGACCTCCGATAACACTCCAGCAGGCTGCGGCATTCGTACAGCGGAAGAAAATATAAAATTTAACAATTTATTTCAATACAATCATTAAAGTAAATAATTATCTTCCTACCTAAAGAAAAAGTAAATAATTATCTTAAATTGCATTAAAGGAAAATTTATTTATGAGTAGAAGATTTTGCATAGGGTAAAATTTCTTGAAATTTTAATTAGCTAAAAAATGCGTCAAAAATCAAAATGGTTCAGAGAAAAAAAAAAGAGGATAAAATAAAATAGCGGGTTTTATTTATGGGTCGGACCCTATATTTCTTGAATCGAAAATCGATTCAGTCTAGAGTTCATTAATCAATCTTCTGTCTCATTATTTTTGTTACGGACCCACCCAGCGCGTATGGCGATGCACATTTTTAACGGTTAATAACTTAAATTGTGTACAACGAAAAGTTATCAAAAGTTAATCTTGTTAGAATCGTTTAGGCGTCTAGATTTAGAATTTATATTTTATATAATTTTTATTTGTACCCATTTTGAAAAATGAAGAATTAAAGAAATGTAGGAAATTTGTGTAGAAAAATAAAAGTATATTGGGAGTTGTGCAAAATAGTTAAAGTAATTACTTTTAATAAGATTTGGAAACCATTAATATTCTAATAATATTTATATTAATTTAATTTATCTAAAAGGAGAAAGATGTCGAATTTTGTGGACAGCTCAAAAAGAAATACGCGTTACATTTCGCGGGACGGAGGGAGTACTTTTTTATTTTTAAAATACTACTATCAAATGAAATAAAACCCCCATTTTCCATCTGTGAATAAAAGTTAAGATTCTTGCTTGTTTCAAGATTCATCTGATTGGCGACACAAAAAGCTTATATGTATATTTTTGGTATTGCACTTTTAACCAAAAATTCTACAAAAGCAAAGTTGTTACGTTTGTTTTTAATATCCTCTATTTAATTTATTTTATGGATGAATCCTCAATCCCTCAATTTAATTACTTCATATATTTATGTATCCAATATATATATATATATATATATATATTATTAGTTCATGTGTTGTCGCAATTTGCTTCCCTTTTGTGATAGTTTTAGGGTTTTGGACATTGCTTATATTGGGTGCAAAGTCTAATTATTACATATATAGGTTTATGTGTAACTCCTACATATATTAATCATAATGTTTGCAATTTAAAATTACACAACTAGATGTCTTAAAATATTAATATTCATTATTCTCTCCATCATATAGTAATTGTTTTCTTTTTGCATTGTACGTATTTCATGCATATTTATAACTTTTGTAGAACTAAATTTCTTCTCAAAATAAATGGAAAAAGTAATAATTGATCCTGACCTTTAATATTAAATACATTCATTTTCTTACCAAAAGAATTACATTCATTTAAAATATTATATTACAGTAAGAAAGGTTAAAAAAAAAAAATTTGGGTGAACTAGAGATTTCTTAAGCGCCTCGTCAAAAGGCCAAAAAATAACATTAAGGTACGAATAAACTTAGTGATCAGAACTTTTAGAAAAAATTATATTAGAGCCCCTTAAGACTGCAATCATCGAACAATATAATTGTTATCGGTAAAGTGAAAAACAATTTTACAGGAATAGTTACTACTTTGCAGATTCTGCGCACATATGCAGTTTGTAAAGATGGGAAGGATTTTTGTAATAGTAAGGTGAGAAGATGATGACACGGGTGATTTTTATTATATAATGTTTATAACCGTAGAGATAATCTTGTACTAATTATATTTTGAGCTCATTATATAATTTTCCTCTTTGTATTATATAACTTCACTCTTGTCATGGATTACTATACAACAAAAGTTTTTTTAATTAATGGTACTTAGTAAAATATTTTTGAAGGTATCGCTAATAACAGAATTTTAATTTCTGCGACGGCTGCAAGTGTCATGTACTTATTTTACATTTCTTTTATTATTGAAGCATTATATGCATAGTATATAGAAGTAATACATACGGACATAGAAGTACATAATAGGAGTACTTTATAATTTTTTATATACATGGTGTGACATAAAAAGAAATAGAAAAAATAAAAAACTTTGATTTCCTATAATTACATACGAAGAGTAACTCCACCGATCACTCTAAAATGGTGAATGAAAAACCACGTCATTATATATAAAATAAAATTGAATTATTCACTTTAAGTGGACCACTAGAAATATAATCTAGAAATATAATGCACAATATTTAGTTATTTAGAAGATGAGAATACTATGCGTAATACTATAGTATGATATATATATATATATATATATATATATATATATATATATATATATATATAAAATGAAAAATGAAAAGGAAAAGACGAGAGGGGGAAAAGAAATTAAAGTAGTGGGAGGGGAAGGGTAAGAGTAAAGATAGGGTTTTTTTTAGGGATGGGACACAGAGCTTGAGAATTTTGACTTGTACATGACACCACTATTCTCATAATTTCCCGTTCATTAATAACCTCTTTTATTTATTTATTTATTATATTAATATTATGTTTAGATTTAGGGTGTGTTTGGTTGACAGCGGATTGGGCAGCATATTAACAATAAGCAGATTTGACCATCATTTATGCTAGTTTATAGTGTTTGGCAACAGCAGTTTGGGGAAGCAGATTAGGCCAAATCTGCTAAATACTGATCTGCTCCATTTTGAGGCAGATTAGGAAGCAGATTGTAAAATGCACTAAATAGGCTATCTGCTGATTGCTATATGCTAATTTACCAAACACTTTTAATAAAATCTACTATTACTATCTGCTGGTCAAATCTACTCTTCATATCTCCTACTCGGATCTGCTGGTCAAATCTGCTATCTGCTATTTTCAATCTGCTGTCTCCCAAACAGGCCCTTAGTCTTCCATTTTTGTCTCCACCCTTCCAATAATTCAAGCCACGCTTTCCATTTTGCATTTATAACCCTTTTTCTTAATTCCTTTCCACCTAACAAAAATATATAGATGCGGCTATTTGGGAAAAAAAAGGGGGTTTTTGAAAGATTTTTACTAACACAGAATACTTTAAATTAAACAATTATCATTTCCTTATTCCACTTATAAAGATAATAATTATAATTAGCTTGAATGGTAATGAAATTTTACAGATTTAAGTAAGGTTTCGGACAACACAGGTCTTATTATATCCATACATACTCGTATGGATATTTTCTTAAGTCGTCGAGTTTGTAAGTTGGATTGTGTACGTAGGTTAGTACTACTTAGGTTGTCATCTCTAGTTGGACGAACAAACTAAGGATATATGATTAGCACGTTAGAGGATAACTAGACTCGACTAACCTAATTTCTGTAAAATAACAGTTGTCATGCGAGCATGAAAAGAGCTTTGTCTAAGGCATCATACATGAACACTAGTGCAAAATTTTGTCTCTTGAGTTGATTCAATACTTAAATGGTTATCACTGCTAGAAAAATTGTGGATTTGGTAGGTAAAACTGTGGTGTTCGGTCGCTAAAACTTTGGTAGCTAACGAATTCTAGTGATCAAATTTTACGAAAAATTTTCGGTCGATGAAAAATTTTCGGTCGCTAGAATAGAAAATTCTTGTAGTGTATCGTCATAAATAATTATATAAATGCCACATATATAATAAATAAAGCAACACACTGAAGTAGCTAGAACTATAGTTATACAATGGCATTACAGTTAATAATGTTGTTTTGGACTTACACAAAAATCTATATACAAAAATGTGATGTATAAGGTTTGCATGTTTTTCCTATATATATATATATATATGCATTGGCAGAAGACATAGTGAAGAAACAAGATTTTGTTGATGCTGGCTTGAAACCAGCATTGTAATCTCCTTTTAGTTGTCAATCTTGTAATGTTCTAACCACATAGGACAACCATTCTAATTTGGTTGTGGACAGGATGAAAGTGTAAAGTGTGAATTTTTGGTAATTAATGTTGTATAATCATTCTCATGAGAAACATTGAGATCAAAGGTATTGACATTTTCCCACTTCTTTACCACTTTTTGTTCACATGAAAAAGATAAGTCATTCCATTTAGAATCACTTTTAAAAGGAAAGAAAATTAATGTACAGGAAGACTTTTTGGTTGGGTGTTTCTTTTGTTTTTTTTTGTTTTGTTTTGTTTTGTTTTGTTTTTTTTTTTTTTTTGTTTTTTTTTTTGTTTTTTTTTTCCAATAGCTAAACATTGCTCAAGGGGTTGGAATTTTTACCCCTTTTAATAATATTATTAATTGGATACTTTAAGTTGAAAAAGCTACCACAAAACAAATATAAATAATTATTTATTTTTTATCTTGAATTCATATACTGAATCAATGGTACCAATTCATTAGTTACATATATACAACATCTCAGCACTGACTCCATAATATCTTTTTTCCTTTTATTTTTTTTTTCCAGAAAAAAATGATGGTGTATACATATTTATATTTATTTATTAATTTGGTTATACACATATATATGTCATGGCAATGGATATCACTTCTCAATGACAAAATAATCTAATCTTGTGAATTACTAGATGAAATAAATTCTTGTAATAAAAGTTTTCACCATCAATTAACCTTATGCAGAACAGAATGTCCCAATATTCTTCAAACTAAGGGTCCGTTTGGATTGGCTTTTAAAAAAAGCAGAAGCTAAAAGCAGAAGCAGAAGTGAAAGCCAAAAGCAGAAGCAGCTAACTTTTGTGTTTGGATGGAATGTTTAAAAAGCGGCTTTTTTTCAATAGTGTGTTTGGATGTATAAAAGTGAAAAGTGCTTTTGAAATGTGTAAATTACCAAAAAGGATATATTATTTATATATGATAGTATATATTTATAGTGTAATTTAAATAAATTAATAGGGGCATTTATGACTCTGCACACATTACTAGGTGCTTTTGGCTTCTGCTTTTCGGAGAAGCACCACCTGGGCTGCTTCTCCCAGAAGCACTTTTGCAGCTTTTCGAGGTGCTTTTGCTTTTTCTAAAAAGCCAAAACAAACACTCTTTTTCCTTCAAAAGTGCTTTTGGCAGAAGCAAAAGCCAAAAGCACTTGGAAAAAAGCCAATCCAAACAGGCTCTAAATCATTGCTTGGTAGTACTTCCTATATTATGACTAGATAGATATTTATTTATGAAGAGATAAAAGGGCTGAGAATATTGATGGAAGAATGTGAGCATAAATTGGGTAGGCCATACATAACCCATGCCATGTTTTGGACCAAATCATGTCCAATTACTAATTGCCTTTGTCTTCTATGCAATCATAAAATCTTTTCTTTTTCTTATATTGCCAATACATAAATACTAATCAATAATTAATGTATAAAAATATATATAAAAATTAAATAAAATATGAATTCTCAGCCCAACTTAATTATATGTTTAGTTTTTATTATATCATTATAATAAATTAAGTTAAAAATTGAACAGTGTAAAGAAATCAAATAGGATATTTTTTTGAACGGAGAGAAAACTTTATTACATGATATATGAAAATATTGTAACTCATTATTACATGATATATGAAAATATTGTAACTCATGAGTTGAGTGATTTATATTTTTGAAAGTATACATGGCACAATATATAGGAACAATTTTATACAACATTGTACTAATATTAGTGCAATATCTTAAATTGTCATATATCCCTTTTAGAGGAGGGATAAAATTACACTTTTATCATAATTAATTCTTTTGCTATTAAAATCCTTAAATGGATAGACACAAATTTTGGATGAGAAGAAAATAAAAGCAAATCTATGAAGTGACAAAAGAAATAGTAAAGTGTCCCTTATGAGAATTTCCTCTATGTTGCCAATATTTATAGACACACAATTTTGTTTGTTAGTGTCTCAACTTTGAGTGCCCTTTGTATTATTGCTGCCTACTTTTTTGCATTTAGTGGACCATAGGGATTTTCTTTTCCTTTTCCTTTTTCATTTTTAATTTAGGTGGACCATATTAATAAGGGTTATGGGCTTTAAACAAGAAAAAATTATTTTCTTATTTATGTAAATTTATGTGTGGACCTATGAGATAGAAATAAATAAAATCTATTGTCCATCTCATTGGGATGACCCAATGAGGTATATATTCCATATAATATTGGGCCAAGCCCATTTACAATCCGAAAAATAGGCCTCTCTAAATTTGGTTGGTAAACAGCTAAACGCCCAATTTTTTTTTTTTTTTTTAAAAAAAATTATTTTTAAATTTTTTTCTTCCTTTTTGGGGAAACTGAGGGCCGAAGCCCTTTATTCCAGAACTTCCACAGGGTGGTATAGACCAAAGCGGTCAGAATTAATGATATCAAACATAAAATCGGGTGTTCTAAAAAAATGTTGAACATTTCCTATCCAAGGCCGAATATGTTTTTTGGAATTACTTGACCTTAGCATTTTTACCTTTCTTTCAATTTAAAAATTATACTCATTATTTTTAGATCGATAACCAAAATATTCGGAAAAAAAGATACCATGATTTTTTGCAGGCTATGAACGGTAGTTGGAGTCTATGCCACACAAATTATAAATAAATAAAAAGAAGAATACGAGATCAGATGGAGAATCGAACCCTCAACATAAAGTTAAGAGTCAGAGAACTCGATCACATTAAAAAAAAAATAATAATAATAAAACGACACCATGATTGAATAATAATGTTGGTAATTAGTCAATTGAGTCAAATCTACTGTAATAGAGGTTTTTTTTTTTTAAAAAAAAATAATAATAAATTCAGTTAGATTGCCACTTGTACTCCCACTATTGTTTAACAATAATATATTTTTGCTCACCAAAAATAAAAACAATACTGATATTTTTTTTGGGTGAACATCAATAATGATTATTTTTATATTATTTATTCTTCAATTTTAACTATATACTTCCTCTATTTTTTAATGTTTGCTACGGACCCACTAAACACGCAGTCCAATTCACAATTTAAACTACTAATAACTCAAGTTCGGTACAAGTAAAAATTCTAAAATTTCAATATTTAAAAACTAAACGACAGGACGAATCTAACAAGATCCCACTTGATTATATTTTAACTTTATAATTATAATAAAACTTTAAGTTAAATGTATGTGTGAACAGTGGCGAAAATTCAAATGTAGCAATCTTTAAAAAACAAAGGAAGTACAATATAATATATATATATATGTATATATATATATATATAAAATCATGTTGTGTTGTGTATTGTAAAATTTAATAGTATTAGGTTTTTCCTGCACAAACATAAGAATGTAGGATATATAAAACCACAAATTTATTCACATCAAAATCCCAAACTTCAATTCAAAACAAGATGAAAATAACATTTTGTGATTAATTGATCTCATAATTCACATGAGTTTATAGTAGTGATACATATCGAGTCCAAAATCTATTTACATATTTTTGAGTTCTCTTACTTCCCATTTCCTCGTCGGAACCCTAAAATATAAATTGTTGAAATCAACCCAGCTGAACCCTCGATCATAGCGGATAGCCGGACACCAAATGCGGCGGAATGCATGAACATTCCCTCCAAACTCCGGCGTGCCGCCGCAGTACCTCCGCCGCCCTCTCCTTCGTCCGCAACCCCATCTCCACCTGCATCACCAGGCAAAGCTTCGCCACCACCCCCACGGCGGCCATTTCCTCCAAAACCCTCCTATCCGCCGCGTGCCGAGATATCCAGCACAGTATCCTCACGGCGCGATCGCTCGCCGCCGCCGACACACGCAGGATCTTCTTCGAAACCACCGCTATCCCCGCCCCGTGACGCAACAGCTCCGCCCGCCCCTCCGCGCACCCACACAGCTGATCCAGCACCCCCAACCCTAGCTCGCAGACCCTCTTATCCCTCGTCCCCAATATCGTCTCCACCACCTCCCAAACCGCGCCGCCCTGGACCGCCTTCACGCGGTTCTTCGCCCACGGGCAGAGATCCAGGAGGACCTTTAATGCCGCCTTCGTTGCCGCCGCCGAGATCCGACCCGCGAGGATTCCGGTTACCTGTTTGTACAATTCGGGCCCGGATCCAATTAGGTGATTCGGATCCGCCACGTGGAGCGCCGATCTCAATAGCATTATCGCCTGTTCTCGAGAATGGGGGTTTCCGGTTTCCAAAACGTCCGTCAACGATTCCAGGAACTCGCCGTTGTCGGAGAGCATTTTCTTCAAGTCCGATTCCTGTAAATCCATCCGGTGTAGAATGCCCAGCGCTTCGTCTCTGGAAATTGCGTCGCTTCTTTTTCTGACGACGGATGTTAGGAAATCCGCTGCGCCGGCGACCTGGAGGTGCTTCCGGCTGCTCTCGTTTCGGCCGGCGATGGATCGGAGTCGCAGGAGGCAGGCCATCGCCGATTCCGGCGATTTCTTCGCCTGGTTTAGGATTTTGAGTATCTGTGAGGCGTCGGCCTCCGGTTTCGGCGTCGGGATTCTCTCGACGCCGTTGCCGGCGCACCAGTCCTGGATCACGCGGCGGAGAGTGTGGTTCGGGGTGAGGTTCGTGCCGGCGAGGGATTGCTTCGTGACGGGACACGTGGCGCTCTTGCAGGAGAAGAGCCATTTCTCAATACTGTCGCGGTCGTAGGTGATGCCGGTGGCGACCGTCACCGGATCTTTCATTAATTCCATGGAAATCGGGCACAAGAAAAAGCAGGGAACTTCAGCGGCTTCCTCTTCCATATCTGTACTGAATTAAATTCTGTAAAATCTGAAATCTCCAAAATCCCTAGAGACAAAGAATAAATCTTGATCACGAAATGAAATTGGTATACAATTTAGGTGAACCCTAGAAATCAAAATTTTGGTTTTCGATATTTGGGTGAGTAAAATGGGCGTACAAATCCTTATATAGAGATGTGTTCGATTAAAATAATGTAGCATAATTAAGAAGAGCAAGTCAAAATTGGAAATTCAAATGAGAGAGAAAATGGGAGAAAGGGCTGAGAATTGACTTTTTCCAAATGGGAAAAGGATTGAACTGGCCTCGCCTGGTGTATATATATATATATATATATGCATGCCTGCATTTCATGAAACTATGCATCAAGTCAAATATTGATTACTTAAATACTACTATTATATTATTTGGGGACTTTGTTTGTCTCCTTGGATTTGATCAACTTCTGTTTTCATCTGAAGTATTCTCAAGAAAAATTCCATAATTCCATAATAATAATAATAATAATAATAATAATAATAATAATAATAACAATAATATTTGATTATTGAAGGAGATTTAGAGGGTGTTTGGATGTGCGTTTTAAAAAGTGCTGCGGCATTTAGAAAACAGATAATCAGATAATTGCTGTAACAAAACGTGTTGTAGAAAATTAAGTGTTTGGATGAGCTTATGCTGTTTCAAATCGCAATAATCAGATAATCATTAAAAAGTGTTTGGATTTGCATTTTTCATTACCTCAAAATGTAACAATATAGTAAAATCTATTTTTAGCTAAACGCAATTTTTTTACAGCACCAAATTGTAGCTGCAAGAAAATAGCGTTTTCATTCCCTCAAAACGCAAATAATAGATTATTAGAAGTTGCTATACAAACAGGATTAACTGATTATTTGTGTTTTGCAAACGCAATAATCAGATAATCTGTTCCAAAACGCACAAACAAACACCCTCTTAATTGTTGTGGGACTATTAGAAAACAAGGGTTTCTGGTTGGGACCGATGTTATTAATTTTTTTTGCCACAATAATTTTCCTTGCTTTTATCATAGTATCTTTATATTATGCAGTGTGTCAAATCATAGTAAATATAGAGTATGTGGACTTACCCTAGTTGTCAAGTTCCTCGACCCCAACCTATAGGTTGAGGGTTCGATTTATCCCTCCCCTTTATCCCATTGTAATTATTGTGACATGAACTCCCACCATCTTTTGTTCAGAAAAAACAAAAAATCATAGTAAATACGTTAGTTACAGTGCTTAGGGCGTAGTTTTTATACACAATATTTACATTATATATAATGTACAGT
The DNA here is from genome assembly GCA_030278955.1 of Hygrophila difformis. Classification (NCBI taxonomy): domain Eukaryota; kingdom Viridiplantae; phylum Streptophyta; class Magnoliopsida; order Lamiales; family Acanthaceae; genus Hygrophila; species Hygrophila difformis. The sequence goes on along the minus strand of JAOANR010000013.1, from coordinate 37,264,420 downwards.
AATTAGTAAAAATGTGTACCAAATAACAATAATATATAGAAACGTACGAAAAACATTTCCTCTAACTTGGTCTATTAATTACGATTTACGTGCAACAGGAATATGGCTGAGAGAATGAAACACAGTTTTCATACAAACAAGATATACTCCCCCAATTGTAATGTCCCACTTGGATTTTGAGACATTTCAAATGAGACAAAGGGAGTACAATTTTTTCTTAAACACTTAAACGTGTTAGCTTGGTAATATTCTAAAATGGTTGGCATTCTTCTGAGCCGACAGACAGACCCCAGTAATGTCTAACTAGTCTTTTCGTTGCGTCGAAAATATGAGTGTTATAGTGCACCAAAGATTGAAAATGTATTTTATGAGTGAGATTGACTTAGGGTTTAGCTTTATTGATGATTATAAATCAACAACGTCTAATAGAGCTACTTAACGAGCCGAGTGAGTAGTGGATACTTGAGCTCGACTTGTTTAATAAATGAGCCGAGTTGAGCTTGACTCGTTTATTAAATGAGTATTAAAAAGTAAGCTTAGATTTCAATTGTTAAACTTAATTAAATGAACGAGTTGAGCTCGAGTTCTTAATGAGTTAAACCGAATATAAGTTTGAAACTAACACCACTACAGAAAGAAAAATGTTTACCGAAAACGGTAGCTAAAATGCTAATTTTTTGGATTTAGCTACCGAATTCATTACCTACTAAAAGGTTAGCTACAGAATTCAATAGCTAAATTTTTTTTTGGTAGTATAACTAGTTATAATCAAAGTTTTGAGTTCAAAATTGGCATAAAGTTCAATATATAAACTCATTAAGTAATTTAATAGATATTTATTAAAAAACTCCATACATATCTAATAAAATTTAAATTTTATTTTAACAACTACTTCTAACTACGTACTTGGTACTTCGTTTAGGTCCAAATTAAAGTCGATCTCTTTTTTTATTTTTATTTTTATTTTTTATTAGTTATTTTTGGCTTTCATACAAATTTTGGATTAGCATAATTCATTTAATACAAATTTTTTTGTTATATTGTACCACCTGGCATTTTCACAATAAATTAAAATGCGTCAGTCATTAATAACGTTACGTTAGTTCGCATATATATATATCATATTATTGTATGAACTTTTGTTATGATGTACTACAATTAACAATTAGCTTGTCGTCTCGCCACCTCCAAATGGCTCGAATCATCCACCCCACTAAGTTATGCAGCATTTAATTTCTTTTTATTTGATAATATTGTTGGTGGCTACTAATATAAATCAATTATTAAGTAATGTATTATTTAGTATTATTGTTATTATCATCAATTAGTTAGGGGGTTTGGTCTCATTTCTTTGAAATGTTCCTTCTCCCTTATTGCAAAAAATGAAATAGAAAAAATAAAATAAAATAAAATAAAAGTCAAACCCCCTGATTAATTAGTTTGCCACATACATATGGCATTGTCTCAATCTCTTGTGGCGTTACATTACATGATCGAAAATTAGAGGTTGCATGAGTTGAAAATTTCAATGTATAGATAGATCAAATATTAAGTTATAGTTGATGCATATATGAGAAACTAATAATTACGTTGCATATGTTTGCGGATATGCATCGAAAGAAATTTGAAATGTTCAAATAAATTTTTATTTTGGGATGATAATTAGTTTGGCCTGCTGCTGCTGCTGCTGCTGCTGGGGCGTAATTCAATATATATATATTAAAATACAACTAGTCCACGACTATATACGTATGTGAGAATTAATTGATGGGCATGGCCTGCCACACCCAAGTGTTTGGGTTAATTAATTAAGTACGTCGGTATTGTATCATGTATGTATAGATATATATATATGTGTATTTTGCGTGCAATATGAGAGTTTTATTATTATTATTTCATTAAATTTAATGAGGCTACTACCATTTCAGCGTATTATTGACTTTCTTACAAACATTTATTTAAATAATTTATACGTATAAACAATTGTCACTTCCAGCAAATAAATAATGCAATGCGCGGTCGCCGGCACGTGCCCAATATATATGTCCACCGCCGACAGCCGCGCCGCACCGCGCGTTCCTCTACGCCGGAACTGCCCACCCGCTTACTTTATTTTTAAAATTATCTCACAACGTATTATACAGTATTTGTTTCTTCAACATTATTTTACTTTTGTTAATTTTTTTTTATTTATTTTTTTTTATTATTGTTATTGAAGAATGGAGAGTGGAGTTTTAGACCAAGGACAACTGGATAGGGACTTGAGTTTATGGATATTGAATAAAAGAAATTAAGAAAAGTTCGGGTACCAGATCGGATGTTGAGTAGCAAATACTTTGTGGGTTTGTTTGGTTTTGGGTGATATCGAGTCGAGCTCGAGTAGTGGGATAGTCGAGCTTGACTTGACAGCTTTTTGAGCTACTCGAGCTCGAGCTCGAGTCGAGTAGCATCACTCGAGCTCGAACTCGAGTATCATCGAGTTCGAGCTCGAGCTCGAGTAGCTCGAACTCTTTTTTTTATATATATATATTTTCTCGAGCTCGAGCTCAAGTACCATCGAGTTCGAGCCCGAGTAGTTCAAGCTTGATTTTTTTTTGTGTTGATTTTAAATTTTGGAACTATGACATAAAAATTTGATTCAATTTGACATAGCGACCGGAATTTGCGACCAAAACCGTTCATTAGCTAGTTAGCAACCGAATTTACGACCGAAACCATTTAATAGCTAGTTAGCGACCGAATTTGCGACCAAAATCATTCAGTAGCTAATTAGGGAACGAAACAGCGATCGAATTGGTTTGATCGCTAATCTCGAGATTGAATTAGCAACCAAAATTTTGGTCGCAAAACATATTTCATTTTTCATTTTTTCCCATTTGGCACTCAATACGATACATTTCTTAAATATTACAGTACATTTAAATACAAATTCATCATATTTAAAAGTATCTTCAATACTTATATAAGGCATTTTATTACAGTCAAGTATTAAAGCGTGTCTTAGGGTTGCCGTTGCTCCGGGTTCATCGCACAACATCACTACTCCATTTAAAGTGGGTATGTATTAGCCGAATAACATTTATTAGTACCTAAATGTATAAAATAAGCGAATTTATTGAATTAGTTAGTGAATTGGGTAATGAATAATATTCGGGTACCACTTATCACCTCACAATACCAACATTTGAGCTAGGTTTTGTGTAACCAAATGTCTCTTATATTGGAATAATGATTTTATCCATCGGTGTGCTTTTTTCGATGTTTTCCGGTTAATATTGTACCCCGGTTAAATTGAAATCTCACAAACTTAAATACGTATAAGGCTCGGAAGTTGGATGCATTTGACCTCAGTTACAATATATGCCAATAAGTATTCATCATATATTCAGTACATTAGTTTGATTATATAGTGCAGATTTCAATATATTTGTCAAATGTAATAGTAAATGTTAGTAGAAATGTGTTACATTTATAAGTAACTCCAATATTTGTGTAAGACATTTAATTATACTTCCTCCGTTTCATTTAAATTGTCACGTTTGACTTTTTGGCACTATTTATTATTTAAGTTTGATTCGTATTTTTATCGTAGTTATGTAAGAAAAAAAACATAGTCAAGTGAGATCTTGTTAAATTCGTCTAATCTTGTAGTTTTAGAATATCAAATTTTTATAATTTTTTATTGTACACAATTTAAGTTATTAACCGTTAAAAATGTGTATTGGCATACGTGTCAGGTGGGTCCATAGCGATTATAATGAGACGGAGGTAGTATTAAAATATTAAAGCGTGTGCGGTATTATCGTGGGGTGGTCGTTGCTCCAGGCTTATCCCACAACATCACCACTCCATCTAGAGTGTGTATTCTTAGTTGAAATTGATCTATTGGTGCTCAAATGTACAACATGAGTGGATTTGGTGAACTCGATAGCGAATTGTGTAATTCACAAGTCACAACATGAGATACAATGTTATTTAATTGTGTATCAATTTATATTATAATACCATGTTTTAGCATCATTTATATTATTTATTTTTATCTAATTATTGATTTATTTATTTAATTAATTTTAATTTTATTTTTTTAGTTCATTGAATTTCTTCTGTTTTATTCTGTTAATTTAATTGTATAATTTTATTAGTTTGTAAAGTTAATTTTCTTTTCTTTTTTATTTATTTTCAATTTTTCTATTATTTAATTAATGAATTTACTTTATTTTTTATAAGATATTTCAATATTAAAATTTATTTTTTTAATTTCTAAATAAATTTATTATATTAAGAACTTACGTTATTTTAAATTTATTTTATATTTTATAACAATAATGATATCATTAATCTATTTTAATTTTATTCATTTTATTTTTCTGTTATTTTATATTTAAATAATTATTTTAATTATTATATTTTATTTTTGGCGTGTACCGGGTATCTTCAATCCACATTGGGCCCAAGACTAATCCCTCGAGGATCTGGTGGGCATTGAAGGGTTGCATCTCCCAAAGCAGAATTATTATGTTTTATTTTAAATTTAAACATGAATTTATTAATGGATCAAAATGAAAGTGGACAATAAATAAAAGTAGGAGTATTAAAAATATAAAATATATGAAAAATTTAAAATTTAAAAAAAAAAACGAGTCAAGTACTCGACTCGACTCGGTACTCGACTCGATACTCGACGAGTATCGTAACCTTGTACTCGAGCTCGAGCTCGATACTCGATTACTCGACTCGACTCGAATTTTTCGAGTACGAGTCGAGTTTTTTCCGAGCCGAGTTTCGAGTCGAGTTCGAGTAGCTCTACTCGTTAATCACCCCTAGTTTGGTTGTGATCACATATTGAGGAGCATACAGGGTTTTACATTGTTTGGTAAGCAGCATATTGTAAGAGCATATTGGTCTCAATCTGCTCAAATTTAAGTACTACTATATATTTTGAAGCAGATTTGCCATCCCATTTTGTTTAAAAATTTAAATTCTCCTCAACCAACAATTTTTGTATTATGGGGTTGGAGACTTACCTTAGCGGTCAAGTCCCCCGTCTCCCAACCATATGTTGGGGGTTCGATTCCCACCCGGCCCCCTATCCCTCCCCTTTATCCCCCTTTGTAATTTGTGTGGTTTGGGCTCCCACACACCTTTACCGACACATGAGTGTCACTGTTTACCAAAAAAAAAACAATTTTTGTATTATTAATAGGATACAATAATGAAAGCACTATCCCTCTTTGATAGCTTAAAAGATTAATGTAATATCCAAATTTGTAAGAAAATTGCTTCATGAAATCATTGCCATTCACTAATTTGTAATAACAAATACAACTAATTAGAGGCAAAGCTTCTATCGAAACTAAAGTACCAATACAACTTGTGAATAAATCACCATAACACCATCATCAAAAACAATAAAAACAAAATCATTTTTACCCTTGCCACATTGATCCAACAATAACTCTCACCACTAATACTCACATATTATTATTTCGCCGGCCAAACCAACTCCATGTAAGGGGGAGTTGAGTTACAAACATCTGTACAAACATCTCATCATCATGTTATAATATTGCAAAAAGTCTGTGTTATGTTGTCAAAGCATCAGGCAGATTGGTGGGTGCACCCAGCACTTTCCCACCAACATCAGGGAAGCTTTCATATCCAGGCAGTGCTCTCACCTTCCCATCGTTCTCTACCTTAACAGGGTACTTTAGTATGTGCCCTTGTAATGGGCTGTAATGCGTTGCTGTGAATCTTCTCCAGTTATCCTCCGCCACACGGTTCACGTAGGTCACACACTGCAGCTTCTCAGGATCCTCGAAACATTTTTCGATCTTCCCCAAGTGCTCGGCCCAAAGGGACATTCTGTATCCGTATATCTGATGAGGGACACAATCATTTAGATGGATGATAATGATATCGTATTATAATTATTCGTTAAGGATGGGGACGGGATGATATTGGAACCTGGCCGTGTGGATGCTCCTTTTTCTTGGACCATGTCTGATGGGGCTGATACCCACCCATCGCGATCTCTGTGTCTCTTGAACCGTCCAGTGATCGTTGGTTGATGTTAGCAGAGCCTATGATGACATACTCGTCGTCAACTATCAGTCCCTTGGCGTGTACATAAATCATGAACCGCCCGTATCTTTGTGAAGCTGGTCCCTGGGATGTGGCAAGAGAGGATTTTCGAATTTAACCAACAAGGTAGGCACAATGCAATTAGTTGAATTTTAAGCATCATCAATCTAAGAGAAAATTACAGTTGACGATGGGGATTTTCCGATTGAATCTATGTCCTCTCGGTTTCCAAGACAGTAGAAATTCAGATAGTCAGTAGGATGGGCAAACTCAAGGTTAGCAGCCTTGATTTCTCGAGCAATGATTTCATACATCATTTGCATTGTTTGACCCTACAAGACCAAAACTTTTGTGTTTATAGAACGAACACGATGAGGAATGATACCCACAAAAAGGGTATACCTGCCAATAAAGGATTTCTTGTACAGAGGATGAATTGGGGACGCCCTCTGGCCACATTGGGACAACAATGTACACGGTGAACCTCTCCTTTGCCCGTATTTTGCTAGCAATTTTTAATGCTATTTCCATTGGGATTAAGTTGTCAGCACCTGAAGAGAGGACAAAGTCAGCGATATGAATAAAACAGGTGAAAGGCAGAAACTAGAATCATCAAGCCAACAATTGAGATAAACCCATTGACTAGATGCCTACCTGCATTTTTATAGGATGGCCAAGCGTAGGATGACCCCACAAAATATTGATTTTCAATGTATATGAAGTGTTGGGCAGATCTAATTGCCTGAATATACGCCATTTGAATACTTCTATCCACCACCAAACGTTTAGAGAAGACCAGACCCTGCAATGATCAAGCATTTCAAAAAGAGCCTGTTGATAAAATTCAGAAGCTCGGGAGAATATGAACTAAGTTTGATTATTACCTGTTGCTCACCCACATCAGCAGGGCTAAAACAACCTTTCACTGATCCTGAATCTATAGATCTGAAGATCTGTTTAAGTGAGAAAAAGGCAACCAAGGTTCAGTAAGAATTATTGAGAATCAAATGAGAAGAAATTTTCTTCACAAAGACATTCTTAACTAACCTGAACATGCCAGTTTTCTGGATCATCTTCCTGGGAAACGCATAATGGAGGATGGTTGTTGGAGGAACTTGGGGAAGGACTAGCTATCCATGAAATGCGTTCAATCCTCAACAATGCATCATCATGCCAATATGATATTTTCTTCAGCCGTTGCCTGAATTGAGACCATCTAGTGGCTTTTCTCCACCGTTGTTCAAAGTTTGTGAGGACATCATAGGCAGCTGGTCCATCAATCCGGCAGTGTAAATCATGCCATGGTTGTCTTGGGGCCTTGATTCCTGGCTATAAGAATACAAATATTAGAAACAGAAAATGCTATTTTTTTGAGTTGAACTACACATGTATGGTTGGACATTTCGACTGTAGACTTCATTTAGATGACAAATCTTAAGACGAAATGCAAGAGTTGAATTGGTTTTACAAAAATCTTGGTTTGTACTAGAGGAAAGTGCATTTATTGATACCTTAAATCAGTTGTATTAGCTATCGACAGGTCCAAGGAATCCATAATATGGTTAAACGAATGGAATAGTATTTGATAAGAGGCTGCTTACAGCAAATGTTGGATTATGATAGTCCTCATCAAAAACGGTGTTGAGATCACGAAATAGTCTATGTTCAGGTGTATCATAACGTCCATCACAGAGATCAAGACCACCAAGAAATGCAGTGATCTTCCTGTTATTACCACCTCCTTGAGTATCCACAATCACACATTTCTGATGGTGAGTGTAGAGAGTTCCAACGACCTAATCAGAACGCACACAAAGCAGGCAATCCTTATTTTTTTAAGCTGAAAAAACAAAACAAAACACAATTCTCCACAGGGTGTTTCCATGTCTTTTGGATCCAGTTTGCAAGTTCATTTGTTTTATAAGCATCATGGCTCGAGCGTCCATAAAGCACATTATTAAAATAGAAACATTTAAGCAAATTGTTGTTCCACATCTGTGAGCCATAATCCATGGGTATATTCTGAAATGGTAGCAGCAAGCCGGTAATTTTCTTTTAGAAAAGGGATTTTAGATAACAGAACAAAGCATGCCTGCTGCTTGAAAATGCTGAGTTTACTGCTAGCATAACGAGGGGCCAGAACACATGTAACTGACGAATGCTTGAAAAACTTCTTGGTTTCCTCGTCGTGAGTTTGCATTACTCCTTCCTGCCCCACAATAGGTGTCATCATCATATGGATTCAGAAAATCAAAGACAATCAAGGTTGAAAACAGAGATGAATCCATAACACCATATGAGAAGAGAAATAGTAAACAACATATGTCCTGAAGCAGGCTTTGCGGATTTGCCACTGATAAGAAATGCAGGCATTCTTGGTTCTGAACTCCGAACATATAGCCAGCCATGAGCCAACCTCAGTCATACCCAATCAATCAAATTCAACACATATAAATAAACAACGGTAAGACAGTCATGTTCGACATAACCATAATCCTCTTTACCGTTTTAAGGAGGAAATTGTTGTGGGAAGTCTTGTCATCCCATACCAACAACAGAACTCTAACACCCTCTTGAGACTTATACTTGAGCAACTGTCCCAAACTCAAATCCCCTCCTCTTGGCAGTGGCTTTGTAGGCTCTCTCACCAGCCTCACCTTGTCGTAGATCGACCATCCCGCTATATACACCAAATGATGTGCCTCCAGTATAGCATGGCATATGTCCTCCCAGCACGCTTCATGGTTAAATCTTCTGGTCTCGTCCAATTTGATTTCCGGCAGCATCTCATCACTGGCATGCGCGTCTTGATAAAGTGTAACTTTCCCACCATGCCTCATTGGGAAGAAACTGTCCTTCAAGGCATAATTTTCCCAAATGCCGCTTAGGTAAAGGGGATTCCTATGGCAGGGAGTGAATTTTATTTGCAATAAGATTGCAGAATCTGGTTTGTATGGCTTCCCAGACTGCCCAATCAGAGGGAACCACTCGTTGATCACCTCGCCGGAGGCAATTCTGGCAGCAGATACGGCGGCGACGCCAATGTGGTCGGCGCCAAAAACATCGTCATCTTTTACCTCAAACTCCACCTGCATCATCGATTGAAATTGTTGCACAAAATTGAATAAGGAATACCAATTTTCGCAGAGGAACTGAAATTAACCCTAAAATTGAGAACGGAAAATTCAATCGCTGTACAAAACAAAATGCATTCTTCCAGATTCTAATCATGAAATTCAAATTGTATAAATTAAAGTTCATTGCCTCTGACACGGGATGAGCTACGGGGATTCTCAGACTCTCGTTCCAAACCGGATTCTGCGAATTGGAAATGACGCGGGTGCTGGCAACCCTAGCGCCGGCGAGGCAGACGCTGACGTAAGGATCGCTGGTGATAATATTGTTGTGCCGTTTGCGATCCTTCTTGCGCTTGCGTTTCGGCGCCAAAGGCTTCCGGCAGGTCTTGAATGCCGAGAAGACGCGGCGAACGTGTTCGGACAACAGGTCCATGTTGGGGAGAGACCTAGCTTCGATGATCTTAAGCTCCAGATCACCATGGAGGTACACAATATTCTTATCGGCCGATGAATCGGGTATAACTTTTTTCGATTTCAAGGAAAATAAATGCCGTGGCGGAGATCGGTGAGTCATGGTTAGAATCAATGGTCTCCGCCGCGGGCAATGTTGGGGAAAATCGATCGGCGGTGACTTTTAATGGAACATCGCAGCGTAACAGGAGAAGGGAGTGGTAAATGGTGGTAATGTGGTAGTATCACATTTTACAGGAGTCCCCTGAATAGGGTGACACATGTCCGGACAATATTGAATAGATTTCGACCATTACTGAATTCCTTAATACTACCTCCGTTTTCATATGTTCTTGACGTTTATTAATGTGTTACTATTCACCTACAGAGTTTTACTTAAAGTTTTATCATAGTTATACAAGTTAAAATATAGTCAAGTGGGATCTTGTTAGATTCCTCTCGTCGAGTAGTTTTTAAATATTGAACTTTTAAAATTTTTACTTGTACCGAACTTGAGTTATTAATGGTTTAAAATGTGCATTGGACTGCGTGAAAAGTGGGTATGTAAAAAAGATTTGAAAACGGAGGAAGTACAATGGTAGCAAACACAAGATATTAATTACTATTATTATAATATAGAAGTGCTAGAAAATGTAAGGCCATCTCCGGCAGGTGGCTCCATTTTGCAGCCACTTTAACTCTAAAATGCAGCCAAGTCAATACCTTATCTCCAGCAGTTGGCTCTATTTTTTACTCCCACATTAAAATAATAATTTCATTTTATTTTATTACTATAACTCATTACTTTTAAAACATAAATTATTAAACATTTTATTATGTAAAAAATATAATTAAAATATTAAATGGATTAAATTAACTAAAAAAATAAAAATTAAATTAACACAATAATTAAATTTGCATTACAATTAACTTAAACATAAATTAAGACATAAAAAGAAAAAGAAAAGACATACGAAATACATAACATCAAACATAAACACCATTTCAAATTAAAATTAAAATCGAAACTAATATGATCATGTCTAATCCTCCGAATTGGAATACTTCATCCATAAATGATCAATCAATGCGTTTCGAAGGTCAAAATGAGCATCTGAATCTATGATTTTGGCATATCGTTTGATAAAGTCTTGGAATTCAGTTGAATCACTATTCTCAAATTCAATATCTGAAGGTGGCAATTCTCTTTCTTGAACAATTGGTGCCTGAAGATCTCGCTCATCCTCGATTATCATATTATGCAAAGCTTGCATAATCATTTTCAAGTCAGTTTTACTCCATAACCGTGCTGGATTTGCCACAATTCCAAAACGACTTTGAAGAACTCCAAAAGCACGTTCCACGTCTTTTCGACAAGCTTCTTGTCTTTTTGCGAAATATTTTTTTTTTGGCCCAACAGGTGCGTGGATAGTTTGAACGATCGTAGCCCATTTGGGGTATATCCCATCGGCCAAATAATACCCCATGTCGAACTCCCGACCTTGAATGGTATAACGTGCTGGAGGAGCAATGCCTCTAGCAAGGTTAGAGAAAAGAGGAGATGAATCTAACACATTAATATCATTATTTGAACCTGGCATCCCATAGTATGCATGCCATATCCATAAATCATTGTCAGCTACCGCTTCAAGTATAATCGTTGGAAATCCACTACGACCCGAGTATTGTCCCGCCTAGGGGTGTAAATGAGACTGATAGGCTCGAAAAATATTCGGACTCGACTCGATCAAAGCTCGGCCAAAGCTCGACTCGAAAAGGCTCGGCTCGAATTCGAAATCGGCTCGAATATTAATGAGCTCAAGCCGAGCTAACTAATACTCGGCTCGAAAGCTCGATAATAGGCTCGAATATATTATATATATATATTCTTTCTTTCTTAAAAATATAGTATATTTTCTTTCATAACAAATGTGAGGAAGAGGAAGTCCAACAGTAAATTCACTCCTCCTTTTATTTAATAATATAGTACATTATATTTTATTATGGTTAACACTAAATCAAAAAAACTAAATCCCAATCTCCTTCCAAATTGAGACTATTATAAAGAATTATGAATAGTTTAATATATTTCTACAAAACTCCATCTTTCAAGTTTTTAACCTCATTATTGAATAATTTAAAATTTTTTAGTCTTGAGTTCAATGTGGTCTAGGGATACCCGGTTAAAAAAATAAATAAATAAAATTTATGTCGAGCTTTTTTGGCCCTTCGAGCCGAGCTCGAGCTTCAATATATTGGGTCGAGCTCGAGCCGAGCTCAATTTTTAAAGCTCGTCGAGCTTCGAGCTCGAGCCGAGCCGAACCTATACATAACCGAGCCGAGCTCGAGCCTGGTAAGGCTCGAGCTCGGCTCGGCTCGTTTACACCCCTAGTCCCGCCTAAGCCGTTGGACAATTTTTCCACTTCCAGTGCATACAATCCAAAATCCCTAACATTCCTGGAAATCCACGTTGCTCGCCAATCTGGAGTAGTCTTGCAACGTCACTTGAAGTGGGAGTTCTTAGATATTGCTCTGAAAATATCTCAACCACAGCTCGACAAAATCTTTTAACACATTCAATGGATGTAGACTCTCCAATCTTGATATACTCGTCAAGTGCATCAGCTGGAAATGCATATGCGAGTATACAAATTGCAGCTGTCACTTTTTGCAATGTGGACAAGCCAAGTTTTCCAGCTGCATTCCTTCGCTGCAAAAATAACCATCATGAGTTTTCACAGCATCAACAATTCTTAGGAACAACTCACGGGACATCCGAAAGCGTCGACGAAAATGTTCTTCATTATATGTTGGATTTTCAGCAAAGTAGTCCTTGTAGAGATTTTCAGCGGCCAATCCTCGATTACGGCAGATCGTTGTTCTTCCTGGAACTGATCCCCCATGCGTGGGATTTTCATTTTGTTGGCTAAGATATGCAGCCAACAAAAGATTGTTGTTGTGTATGTGTTGTGCAATAATATTTTTTATGTGTCATAGCTCTCTAATAATGATTCTTCGAATTCTATATCATCACTAGATGAGCTTGACGAAGAAGACATTTTAGGGAAAGAAAGTGATGAAAGAAACTAATTTGAAGGACTGATGGTTTTAGAAGGAAAAATTATAGTGAGATATTAGTGTTGTGCATGTGCAATTTATAATGTTAGATACTACACTATTTGAGAAAGCACAATCCTTGTGCATTTCATCTCCACCGTTGATAAAACTTTTTCCACTTTTAATCTTAACCGTTGATTTCTCTATGAATAGATGGCCATCAATCCTTATCCTTCCACACCTCTCTCCAATTTCTCATTCCATTGTCAGTTAGAATGTCTTTAAAAAAACAAGTATCTAAACGTACTACTAAATTCACTAGTTTTGATGATAAGAACATATGTTCTTTTTATCTTGATATTTCACAAGATGCAACTGTTGGTAGATATCAAAGCAGAGACCAATTTTGGTCTCGTGTTGGTGAAATGTACAACGCTGCTAAACCACCACAAGCTCCGGTACGCACTCCTAAATCCTTAAAATGTCGTTGGCAAATCATATTAAAAGAATGTAGGTTATTCTGGGCATGTATCCAACAAGTTCAACATTTGAAGCCAAGTGGTGCAAATGAAGAAATGATCGTAAGTAAAATTATGTATACGTTCTTTCTTTTTTATGTTCATAGTGGTTCATTTGATGTATGTTTTAAGCTAAACTTTTTCATAACATTTAGTGGAACATGGCCAACGAGGTAATGTCTACACATGGATATTCAGAAGGTTTTCGATTTCAGCATGTGTGGTCCATTATAAAAAAAATACATTGAAGAAGTTGCAGAGGAAGATGTTTCAAAAGATCAGGAAAACACTTCAGCATCTCCTATATCTCCACCACCTTCATTATTAGAATTTACTATCAACTTAAGCGATGATAACGTTAGCGGAGGTTCATCATCAGGGCGACCGGATGGGATCAAAAAGGCTAAAATGACGAGGAAACAAGGTGAACAATCATCAAACTACCTAAGCGCTATACTAGAAGAGGGAGAAAAAATGCGTCAAATCTTACAATCAACCACAATTAAACAAGATCAAGCTGCAGCCTTGATACAACAAAAAAATGAAATTCAAAAACGTAAGAATGAGTTAAAAGAATTAGAGAGGGAAGACAAAATCTTAATGATGAATTTGAATGATATTCCCGATCCCGAAGCTCGTGAACTCTTTAAATTAGAACAACAAAGAATTATGAACAAAAGAAGACTGGAACTGCAACAGAATTCAAGTACCCCAACCGATTTCTTTGGACAGTTTTCCCAGATATTGGAGGAGGGTCTGGAGGGGGTCTCTCGGATTATTAAATTACTTTATGTTTAATTGTTTATTTATTAATGTATTTTTATGTATTATGTAATGCTTTAATGTATTCTGTTGTTTTTAAATTTATTATTATGAAGTGTGTTTTTTTTATATAAATTTGCATTAATAATTATATAAATATATTTTTAATGATGTCAAATATAAATTATGTATATATTTTTAATAATTATATATATAATATAACGTTAAAATTGATATATCAAACCATAATGATGTTTATAATTTTTAATTATCACATACTTAATCATTATCTATAATTATTATTATTATTATATCTTTAGTTACCTAAAATAATACGTAATATTGAAAATTAATTTTCAATTATCACAGTACATTCCTATCTTCATTTATCTCTGGCTGAAATAATTTCTAATATTAAAATTAATCTTCAATCTTCAATTAATCTTCAAAACTAATTTTGTATATTGAATAAATGAAAAAAAATAAAAAAAATAAAAAAAAAGAAAAGAAAAAGGGAATGCAGCCCGCTACAGTGCGGCTGCATTCTCCAGCCAGAATCACCAAAACTCCAAAATGCAGATAGAGATGCAGCCCCTGCTGGAGTGGGATTTGGGGCTGCAAAATGCAAATAGAGCCCCTGCTGGAGATGCTCTAAGGCCATCTCCGGCAGGTGGCTCCATTTTGCAGCCACTTTAACTCTAAAATGCAGCCAAGTCAATACCTTATCTCCAGCAGTTGGCTCTATTTTTTACTCCCACATTAAAATAATAATTTCATTTTATTTTATTACTATAACTCATTACTTTTAAAACATAAATTATTAAATATTTTATTATGTAAAAAATATAATTAAAATATTAAATGGATTAAATTAACTAAAAAAATAAAAATTAAATTAACACAATAATTAAATTTGCATTACAATTAACTTAAACATAAATTAAGACATAAAAAGAAAAAGAAAAGACATACGAAATACATAACATCAAACATAAACACCATTTCAAATTAAAATTAAAATCGAAACTAATATGATCATGTCTAATCCTCCGAATTGGAATACTTCATCCATAAATGATCAATCAATGCGTTTCGAAGGTCAAAATGAGCATCTGAATCTATGATTTTGGCATATCGTTTGATAAAGTCTTGGAATTCAGTTGAATCACTATTCTCAAATTCAATATCTGAAGGTGGCAATTCTCTTTCTTGAACAATTGGTGCCTGAAGATCTCGCTCATCCTCGATTATCATATTATGCAAAGCTTGCATAATCATTTTCAAGTCAGTTTTACTCCATAACCGTGCTGGATTTGCCACAATTCCAAAACGACTTTGAAGAACTCCAAAAGCACGTTCCACGTCTTTTCGACAAGCTTCTTGTCTTTTTGCGAAATATTTTTTTTTTTGGCCCAACAGGTGCGTGGATAGTTTGAACGATCGTAGCCCATTTGGGGTATATCCCATCGGCCAAATAATACCCCATGTCGAACTCCCGACCTTGAATGGTATAACGTGCTGGAGGAGCAATGCCTCTAGCAAGGTTAGAGAAAAGAGGAGATGAATCTAACACATTAATATCATTATTTGAACCTGGCATCCCATAGTATGCATGCCATATCCATAAATCATTGTCAGCTACCGCTTCAAGTATAATCGTTGGAAATCCACTACGACCCGAGTATTGTCCCGCCTAGGGGTGTAAATGAGACTGATAGGCTCGAAAAATATTCGGACTCGACTCGATCAAAGCTCGGCCAAAGCTCGACTCGAAAAGGCTCGGCTCGAATTCGAAATCGGCTCGAATATTAATGAGCTCAAGCCGAGCTAACTAATACTCGGCTCGAAAGCTCGATAATAGGCTCGAATATATTATATATATATATTCTTTCTTTCTTAAAAATATAGTATATTTTCTTTCATAACAAATGTGAGGAAGAGGAAGTCCAACAGTAAATTCACTCCTCCTTTTATTTAATAATATAGTACATTATATTTTATTATGGTTAACACTAAATCAAAAAAACTAAATCCCAATCTCCTTCCAAATTGAGACTATTATAAAGAATTATGAATAGTTTAATATATTTCTACAAAACTCCATCTTTCAAGTTTTTAACCTCATTATTGAATAATTTAAAATTTTTTAGTCTTGAGTTCAATGTGGTCTAGGGATACCCGGTTAAAAAAATAAATAAATAAAATTTATGTCGAGCTTTTTTGGCCCTTCGAGCCGAGCTCGAGCTTCAATATATTGGGTCGAGCTCGAGCCGAGCTCAATTTTTAAAGCTCGTCGAGCTTCGAGCTCGAGCCGAGCCGAACCTATACATAACCGAGCCGAGCTCGAGCCTGGTAAGGCTCGAGCTCGGCTCGGCTCGTTTACACCCCTAGTCCCGCCTAAGCCGTTGGACAATTTTTCCACTTCCAGTGCATACAATCCAAAATCCCTAACATTCCTGGAAATCCACGTTGCTCGCCAATCTG
Organism: Hygrophila difformis; assembly: GCA_030278955.1. Lineage (NCBI taxonomy): Eukaryota > Viridiplantae > Streptophyta > Magnoliopsida > Lamiales > Acanthaceae > Hygrophila > Hygrophila difformis. The sequence goes on along the minus strand of JAOANR010000013.1, from coordinate 37,247,991 downwards.
GAGTAGTCTTGCAACGTCACTTGAAGTGGGAGTTCTTAGATATTGCTCTGAAAATATCTCAACCACAGCTCGACAAAATCTTTTAACACATTCAATGGATGTAGACTCTCCAATCTTGATATACTCGTCAAGTGCATCAGCTGGAAATGCATATGCGAGTATACAAATTGCAGTTGTCACTTTTTGCAATGTGGACAAGCCAAGTTTTCCAGCTGCATTCCTTCGCTGCAAAAATAACCATCACGAGTTTTCACAGCATCAACAATTCTTAGGAACAACTCACGGGACATCCGAAAGCGTCGACGAAAATGTTCTTCATTATATGTTGGATTTTCAGCAAAGTAGTCCTTGTAGAGATTTTCAGCGGCCAATCCTCGATTACGGCAGATCGTTGTTCTTCCTGGAACTGATCCCCCATGCGTGGGATTTTCATTTTGTTGGCTAAGATATGCAGCCAACAAAAGATTGTTGTTGTGTATGTGTTGTGCAATAATATTTTTTATGTGTCATAGCTCTCTAATAATGATTCTTCGAATTCTATATCATCACTAGATGAGCTTGACGAAGAAGACATTTTAGGGAAAGAAAGTGATGAAAGAAACTAATTTGAAGGACTGATGGTTTTAGAAGGAAAAATTATAGTGAGATATTAGTGTTGTGCATGTGCAATTTATAATGTTAGATACTACACTATTTGAGAAAGCACAATCCTTGTGCATTTCATCTCCACCGTTGATAAAACTTTTTCCACTTTTAATCTTAACCGTTGATTTCTCTATGAATAGATGGCCATCAATCCTTATCCTTCCACACCTCTCTCCAATTTCTCATTCCATTGTCAGTTAGAATGTCTTTAAAAAAACAAGTATCTAAACGTACTACTAAATTCACTAGTTTTGATGATAAGAACATATGTTCTTTTTATCTTGATATTTCACAAGATGCAACTGTTGGTAGATATCAAAGCAGAGACCAATTTTGGTCTCGTGTTGGTGAAATGTACAACGCTGCTAAACCACCACAAGCTCCGGTACGCACTCCTAAATCCTTAAAATGTCGTTGGCAAATCATATTAAAAGAATGTAGGTTATTCTGGGCATGTATCCAACAAGTTCAACATTTGAAGCCAAGTGGTGCAAATGAAGAAATGATCGTAAGTAAAATTATGTATACGTTCTTTCTTTTTTATGTTCATAGTGGTTCATTTGATGTATGTTTTAAGCTAAACTTTTTCATAACATTTAGTGGAACATGGCCAACGAGGTAATGTCTACACATGGATACTCAGAAGGTTTTCGATTTCAGCATGTGTGGTCCATTATAAAAAAAATACATTGAAGAAGTTGCAGAGGAAGATGTTTCAAAAGATCAGGAAAACACTTCAGCATCTCCTATATCTCCACCACCTTCATTATTAGAATTTACTATCAACTTAAGCGATGATAACGTTAGCGGAGGTTCATCATCAGGGCGACCGGATGGGATCAAAAAGGCTAAAATGACGAGGAAACAAGGTGAACAATCATCAAACTACCTAAGCGCTATACTAGAAGAGGGAGAAAAAATGCGTCAAATCTTACAATCAACCACAATTAAACAAGATCAAGCTGCAGCCTTGATACAACAAAAAAATGAAATTCAAAAACGTAAGAATGAGTTAAAAGAATTAGAGAGGGAAGACAAAATCTTAATGATGAATTTGAATGATATTCCCGATCCCGAAGCTCGTGAACTCTTTAAATTAGAACAACAAAGAATTATGAAGAAAAGAAGACTGGAACTGCAACAGAATTCAAGTACCCCAACCGATTTCTTTGGACAGTTTTCCCAGATATTGGAGGAGGGTCTGGAGGGGGTCTCTCGGATTATTAAATTACTTTATGTTTAATTGTTTATTTATTAATGTATTTTTATGTATTATGTAATGCTTTAATGTATTCTGTTGTTTTTAAATTTATTATTATGAAGTGTGTTTTTTTTATATAAATTTGCATTAATAATTATATAAATATATTTTTAATGATGTCAAATATAAATTATGTATATATTTTTAATAATTATATATATAATATAACGTTAAAATTGATATATCAAACCATAATGATGTTTATAATTTTTAATTATCACATACTTAATCATTATCTATAATTATTATTATTATATCTTTAGTTACCTAAAATAATACGTAATATTGAAAATTAATTTTCAATTATCACAGTACATTCCTATCTTCATTTATCTCTGGCTGAAATAATTTCTAATATTAAAATTAATCTTCAATCTTCAATTAATCTTCAAAACTAATTTTGTATATTGAATAAATGAAAAAAAATAAAAAAAAAATAAAAAAAAAAAGGAAAAGAAAAAGGGAATGCAGCCCGCTACAGTGCGGCTGCATTCTCCAGCCAGAATCACCAAAACTCCAAAATGCAGATAGAGATGCAGCCCCTGCTGGAGTGGGATTTGGGGCTGCAAAATGCAAATAGAGCCCCTGCTGGAGATGCTCTAAGTATTGAATTTCCAATCATTATGTACAAAGTACAAACGAAAAACGAACCTATTCCTAATTCCATTTATGCTTAGGCTTCTAACCAGTAGTAACTGTAGTAGGGGCGGGAGAGGCTTAAAATAGTTCAAAGAAAGGATACCGTTCTTTGATCATAATCAAGAACCCGAGAGCTAGATATGAAACTCTCCCACAACCACGGTATTGCCGTCCCACAGAATAATTATGTGTTCTGTCGGGTTGGGCTCCCAACTATGTTTAAAGCCCAAATTCATTGTTGCAATTATGCCCATTTTTATGGCCCATTTTGGGGTGACATATTCTAAAGAGATGCAGCAGAGACAACAGATCAGATACAAACAGCAGATCACAGAGGAAGAAAAGAGCAAGAAGCTCTCTCTGATCAGTTTCTGAATTCATGGCAATCGGCATACCAAACCTTGTCCGATCGGGCTGAAATTTTTACAGCAGGTGCGGGACATCTTGTTCTTCATTTTGAACGGTGGAGATCGAATTTCGACGGTTAGAAATTTTTGTATAAATTTCTGTTCAGGGCTGCAGATTATGTTCTTAATTTCAGATTTGGTGTTCTTGGTGGAGTTGAGATTGTGGTGACTTTGTGTTGTTGTAAGGCCACATCTTTGGTTATAATTTGGCAGACTTTGTGTAATCTCCTTTTGGTGATAGTGGATTTGAGATAGGCTCAAGAGCCTCATGGTTTTTACTTTTCGAATTGGAAGGGTTTTCCACGTAAATCCTTGTGTTCATTGTTTGCTTGTTTTTGTTAATGTTCCTGCGAAATTCTAATAATTTGGGAATTATTTGTCCGCTGTGAATTTTGATCTTGTGAAGCTATTTGGTGAATTCCCAACAGAGTGGTATCAGAGCGGTTGTTGTTGTTAGAATTATGGAAATTAACACAAGCAGGATGATTTCGTTGAATGGGATGAATTATCACAAATGGCAGGGGAAGATGAAAGATCTTCTATTTGTAAAAAGTTTGCATCTACCTGTGTTTGCAATTTCGAAGCCAGAATCTAAATCAGATGAGGATTGGGCTTTTGAGCATCAACAGGTGTGTGGTTTTATTCGACAGTGGGTCGATGATAATGTGTTAAATTTGGTTGCTAATGAGACGCATGCCAAGACATTGTGGGATAAGCTTGAAAAGCTTTATGCTTCAAAGACAGGGAATAATAAGTTATTCTTGCTGAAACAATTGATACAATTGAGGTATAAGGAAGATGTTCCTATCGCTGACCATGTGAATGAGTTCCAGGGGTTGTTGGATCAATTGTCAAATGTTGGAGTGAAATTCGATGATAAGATTCTTTGATTATGGTTGCTGAATACTTTGCCTGATAAGTGGGAGACATTCCGGGTGTCACACACTAATTCTGCTCCCGATGGTGCAATGACTCTTGATTATGCCAAAAGCGGAATCATGAATGAGGAGATGAGGAGAAAAACTCAAGGTTCATCATCTTCACAGAATGAGTTGTTCGTTGCAGAGAATAGGGGGAGATAGAAAACCAGAAATGTTGATAAGGGCAGACAAAGGAGCAAATCCAAATCTCGATATAAGAATGTTGAGTGTCACTACTGTCACAAGAAAGGCCATATCCAGAAATATTGTTCAAGTGGAAGAATGATAACAGGAATGCAGGTGCAGGAAAGTCTGAGGATGCCACTCATGTTGCCACGACTACAAAGGACGATCTCGTTGTTGTCTTTGATGAAAATGCAGTGAATACAATTTCTTCTGATGTTAGTTGGTTTGCTGATACAGGTGCTGCAGTCCATGTCACATCGAGAAGGGATTTCTTTTCTACTTACAATGCTGGTAAGTATGGTTCATTAAGGATGGGAAATAATGGTATATCTGAAGTTGTGGGCACAAGTGATATTTGTTTGAAGATAGCCAATGGATCTACATTGCGATTGAAGGATGTCAGACATGCACCGGATATTCGTATGAATCTGATTTCTGTTGGGAGACTTGATAAAGATGGTTATGGAAATAATTTATGTGATGGTATATGGAAACTGAATAAAGGATCTCTTGTGGTTGCTAAAGGTAAGATACTGAGATCAAACTTATATTCGTTGCAAGCTTCAGTTTCCAGTGATGCTGTGAACCTGGTGGAGAAGCAGAATTCCCCTGAATTATGGCACAGGAGGTTGAGTAATATAAGTGCTAAAGGCCTCGAAACTTTGGTGAGAAAAAATGCTATTTCTGGATTGAATAATGCAAATTTGGAGAAATGTCCACATTGTTTTGCAGGAAAGCAACACCGAGTTTCATTCAAAACTCATCAACCTCGACGAATGCAGAATCTATTGGACTTGGTGCATTCAGATGTCTTCGGTCCGTTGAAGGTACACTCATTTAGTGGTGCATCTTATTTTGTGACATTTATTGATGATCATTCTAGGAAGCTATGGGTCTATGTGTTGAGATCAAAGGATCAAGTACTTGATAAGTTCAAGGATTTCCATGCTTTAGTCGAAAGGCAAACTGGAAGAAAGTTGAAGTGCATCCGTACTGATAACGGGGGAGAGTATTGTGGCCCATTTGAGGATTATTGCAGGAAACAGGGGATTCGACATCAAAAGACACTTCCAAAGACACCTCAGTTGAATGGGTTAGCTGAGAGAATGAATCGAACATTATTGGAAAGAGTTCGATGTCTTCTGGCAGAGTCAAACTTCCTAAGACCTTTTGGGGTGAAGCTTTATTGACAGCTACACACGTGATAAATTTGACTCCCACAGTTGCTCTCAATGGAGATGTTCCAGATGCAGTTTCGAAAGGTAAAAGTTCATCATATGATCATTTAAGAGTCTTTGGTTGCAAGGCTATGTTCATGTTCCAAAAGATGAGAGATCAAAGCTTGATGTGAAAAGCAAGCCGTGCATCTTTTTGGGCTATGGTCAAGATGAGTTTGGCTATAGATTGTATGAACCATCTACAAAGAAACTCGTAAGGAGTCGTGATGTTGTGTTTATGGAAAATCAGACAATTGAAGATTTGAAGAAATCTGACTCTCATGCTCAAGATGATTTTGTAGATGTTGAGCCAGTTCCTATAACACGATCGCCAGCTGGAGATGATACAGAAGAACATGATATGTAACAAGATCAGACAGATGATGATCATGGTGATGGTGCACAACACTCTATGGGTGGTGACAATAATGATTTTGATCATGCTCAACAGGTTCCTCTCAGGAGATCTACAAGAGATAGACAACAGTCTACTAGATATTCGCCTGGTGAATATGTCCTTTTGACTGATGAAGGAGAACCTGAATGCTTTGATGAAGCAATTGAGAGTGTGGATAAAGAGCATTGGTTGCATGCTATGAAAGATGAGATGAAGTCTCTTTATGATAATGATACCTTTGAGTGTGGATAATGAAAGATGAGATGAAGGAAAAAGAGCCCTGAAAAATAAGTGGGTTTACAAGCTGAAGCTAGAACAAGGTTCTATGACACCAAAATATAAAGGAATTGATTTTGATGAGATCTTTTCTCCAGTATTTAAATTGTCTTCTATTCGATCTGTGTTAGCTATGGCTGCAAGTCTTGACTTGGAGATCGAACAAATGGATGTGAAGACAGCATTTCTTCATGGTGATTTAGATGAAGATATCTATATGGAGCAACCTGAGGGATTTCAAATGCAGGGCAAAGAAGATTATGTCTGCAAATTGAAAAAGAGCTTGTATGGTTTGAAACAAGCTCCTCGACAATGGTACAAGAGGTTTGAGTCAGTGATGCAACAGCATGGTTATCGAAAGCTCAATTCTGATCATTGTGTATTTGTGCAGAGGTACTCGGAAAATGATTTCATTATCTTGCTGCTCTATGTTGATGACATGTTAATTGTTGGTCAGAGTATTTCAAGAATTATGGAGCTTAATCAAGAGTTGAGAAAGTGCTTTTCTATGAAAGATTTGGGAGCTGCAAATCAAATTCTTGGTATAAGAATTTTGAGGGATAGAAAAGTTGGTAAACTTTGGCTATTGATGACAGTCCAATTCAGTGTCTTAATGATGATCTTTTGTTCTTAATTCCATTAGTTTTTAATGAGTAATCATGGAAGATGTGAAAAGATGGAAGAAGAACCAAGATTGTGAAGAAGCTGGAATTACATTGAAAAATGGCTTGAAATTCTAAGTTTTCATTGCAAGTCCCGCACGCTATGTTTTTATATGAATTGACTCACGCTTTGTCATTCAGCAGGAAGTTAAGTTGAAAAGCAGCGGGAGATGGAAAAAGACATAGCGAGGAAAGTAATGGATGATGCGAGGACTTACATACGATGTCAGGAAGGACTAAGGAAAAAATATTCAGAAGTTGAAGTCCACGCGATGATTGTTTGACATCGCGAGGAAAGAAAGTTTGTGCAAGACAGAAAGCCTTAAGTGTTATGGCGAAAAGCAAACTGTTTGAAGAGACTGTGAGACCTCGCCTTGTCAAGAAAGACAATTACATTTTTGACTCTCGCTTTGAAGGAACTGGACAAAGCGATAGGAGAGCTATTCTGATGCGAGCGGTTACCATCCAAGGCTGAAGCAGTTACAATGCTCATCTATAAATAAGACCCTTGGTGGATCAGCTCAAGTAGCGGGAGATTGAAGAGAATAGCTCATTTTTTACTCTCCAGTTCACTTTTAGAATTCAGTAGGTAGGTTAGCTAGGGTTTACTTTTTACTGCAATTTACTTCAAGTTCTTCAGATTTGTAATTCAATTTCGCAGTAGATTTTCTTCGGAATATTTTAGTAGATTAGTTAGAGGATACCCTGGAAGAAGAATTGCTATCGGAATGCTTTGTTCATCCATTACGACGATCACCATCTAGTTTCCGACTTCTTCGTTCAAATTCACATTATTCTGATTGCAATCAAATTTCCAGATGTATTCGTTTTTAATTCCTTTGTTATTCATGACATATGAAGAATGATCAGTTATCAAATCGTGCATTTCTTATCTTTCTGTTTACAATTTTCAAAGGTTTATCAGAAATTATATGTTATTCAATTCTGTTTCAGAGAAGTATAGACCTCGAACACAATATTCACTTCTTGGAATTTGTATCACGTCGATAAATTGATTCTCGAGATCATGTTACTATCAAATCTTTAATTTGTAATTTGTCTGCTCTAATTACTCAAGAAGTTTGGATATTGTAACTGAGTTAGGTATGAAACTGGCAGAGTTATGAATTCATTCGATTTCCTGTTGACATTATACCTTGATCATAAATTTGGAAGAAATCTGCAGAAATTAATGTTCAGAACTCTAAAAGGTTCCTAAGGACCCATGCAGTGTTAATCATCGCATGATAATATTTAAGAATTAACAAACTCAAAATTCTCGAATCTGGATGTGAAAGGTTCTGTTTTCGTTGTTTTCTGAATAAAAGTTCCAGAAGGTAGTTATGATAATTACAGGACTTGATCATTTACTTCATATAAGGATAAATCCACGCTTCATCTTAAGAGATGACGCGAGGAATTATCCAGACAACTTTGCTTCAAGAGAGGCTATTTCAATACTCTCGCGATGTTATTTTGACAAAGCGAGAGAGCCAACTTAAAATAGCAACAGAATTGATTCCCGTTTCTTGGGATATCAACTACTCATTTCTTATACATATATAACCCTTATTCTATAAGTAGGAGTTGAATACCTCGCCGCATTTCTTACAGATATTATTGCGAGGCATTTGGTTTTTTGTATAAACAAAATCTGAGGAACATTCTTTGAATAATAATTCCATCCACGCTTTACAGACATAGCGTGCGGAAAATTGGAATGTTCATAGTTTGAAACCCAAAATAGTTACTGCGAGCTATTTTGGACATTTATTTTGCAGAATTATTTCTCAAATCTTTTTCATAGGAAAGTAATTTCCTAATTCTGTCTAGTTTCCAGTTTATATTTTGGAAACACCCTAGCATTTTGATTAAGAGGACTCAGAACCCTCATCGTTTCTTTATACATATAATACTACCTATACATATGATATTTTGGGATATTTTCCAGTTTATGATGAGTAATTTTACTTCTTAAACATAGACTCATAATTCATATTTGGAATTCATGTTAATATTTTCATTAGCACATTGAGAAAAAATGATGATATAAGTTTTCTCAATCATTATTTACTCAGGGTGATGAAGAACAAACTTGTTCTTTAGTTGGGCATTTAGTACCTGTCGTTTAAAAGGGAAAGATGTTTCAAAAACCATCTTTTGTCCCAATAATTAGTGGGAGTTTTAAGAAGATTAATTTCCAGGGTTCATAGCTTTATAGTTTCCACTATATGCTATGGGTAGGAGATTAAATATTCTTTCTAAGTCTTACTAATCCTGAGTCAAGTCATGGGTATTTGGAATTGTTTACAGAGATTTCTCAAGCTAAAGCATCTATATGAATATGAATGGTCTGGATAAGTCAAGGATTTTGAATAGCAATTTCATCTTGATATACTTACAGGACTATTACTTCTTACAACTACTTGAAGGAATTACTCTGAGGAGTTAAGTTTCATGAAACCATTGGATGATAGATTTAAATACTTGCTTTTTCACTTCTTGTAGAGGACATCCAATATAGGGTCATGAAACCAATTTGATTCAGAGTAATAAAAAGAATAACTTCAAGTTCAGATGAATATAAGATGATTTAGATGTGACCTTGAGTTATCAAAGGCTTAATCTGAGTCAGAAAGAGATAAATTAAGTGACAGTTTTAAAAGCTTTTGTCACAGAATGAGTCTGACCGATCATCATGTGATGACAGTATCCCATGATTTCAGTGCTTAGAGTGTCATGACACTGAGTCACAAGTACCTGTCTTGGGAAGTGATTTAAGCCATGAAGATTTGATTAAGTTGCATAGAGGATTTGTTTATCTCAATGAGCTTTCATTCTGTTTTTAACCATTGAAGTATGATAATCTCATCATATTCCTATTACGTTTGTTTGTTTTGGTCCACACTATCTTTAACTCATGAACCTATTCATATCATCCAACATCATTTTAATTGCTTTCTTTATTTTTGTTTACAGTTTTATGCATTTACAATTCAGCATTTAATTTTCTTAGTCATCATCATTACACCATCCTTAAACTAAGAGTAGAAATGAGTTCTAGAACAAATAATTCTATTAAAATGCTTCTATCGTGTAACTCTCTAATGAACAATCCCGACAATTAAAATAAATACTGCAGCTTGATACCGTGCGCTTTCGGTAGGAAAAATTAGGCAAGCTCTTTAACAGTCCTATAGGATTTATAGTTTAAAGGCTGTCGGGGGCGTTGCAGCGGGTTTTACCTCAAAGCTTCAGCTATCTCAAGAGAATTATATTCAGAAGGTGCTTCAAAGGTTTCATATGGAAAATGCTAAGCCTGTTAGTACTCCATTGGCAACACACATGAAATTGAGTGTTTCTCAATGTCCTTCCACTGAAGAAGAGAAGAAAGATATGGAAAATGTTCCCTATTCATCAGCAGTTGGAAGTTTGATGTATGCAATGGTGTGTACAAGACCTGATATTGCCCATGGTGTGAGCACTGTAAGTCGTTTTTTCTCAAATCCTGGAAGAGAACATTGGAAAGCTGTGAAGTGGATCTTGAGATATCTTCGTGGTACATCAGATTTGAAACTTTGTTTTGGAAGTGAAGATTTAGTCCTTCGTGGTTTCACTGATGCTGATATGGCGGGTGATATTGATACTCGCAAATCCACTTCAGGTTATGTGATTGTCTTTGCAGGGGGAGCAATCTCTTGGCAATCTAGAAGGCAGAAATGTGTTGCATTGTCAACAACTGAAGCTGAATTTATTGCAGCTACTGAAGCGTGCAAGGAGATGCTTTGGGTGAAGGAATTTCTTAAAGAGCTTGGCTATGCACAAGAGAGGTATGCCTTACTTTGTGATAATCAAAGTGCTATCCATCTTAGTGAACATCCTAGCTTTCATTCAAAGTCTAAACACATTGATACGAGATATCATTGGTTGCGTGACGTGTTGGATGAGAAGTTGATATACCTTGAGAAGGTACATACATATGAGAATGGAGCTGATATGCTTACAAAATGTGTACCAAGATGGAAATTTGAATTTTGTTGCTCACTTGTCGGAATGACAAGTTCCTCCACATAGTCGGGAGGGGGAGATTTGTTGGGTTGGGCTCCCAACTATATTTAAAGCCCAAATTCATTGTTGCAATTATGCCCATTTTTATGGCCCATTTTGGGGTGACATATTCTGAAGAGATGCAGCAGAGAAACAGATCAGATACAGACAGCAGATCACAGAGGAAGAAGAGAGCAAGAAGCTCTCTCTGATCAGTTTCTGAATTCGTGGCAATCGGCACACCAAACCTTGTCTGATCGGGCTGAAATTTACAGCAGGTGCGGGACATCGTTTTCTTCATTTTGTACGGTGGAGATCGAATTTCAACGGTTAGAAATTTTTGTATAAATTTCTGTTCAGGGCTGCAGATTATGTTCTTAATTTCAGATTTGGTGTTCTTGGTGGAGTTGAGATTGTGGTGACTTTGTGTTGTTGTAAGGCCACATCTTTGGTTGTAATTTGGAAGACTTTGTGTAATCTCCTTTTGGTGATAGTGGATTTGAGATAGGCTCAAGAGCCTCGTGGTTTTTACCTTTCGAATTGGAAGGGTTTTCCACGTAAATCCTTGTGTTCATTTTTTGCTTGTTTTTGTTAATGGTCATGCGAAATTCTAACAATTTGGGAATTATTTGTCCGCTGTGAATTTTGATCTTGTGAAGCTATTTGGTGAATTCCCAACATGTTCGAACCTGCCTACGGATATGGAACTCTCCCTTCAAGGAGTACTCTTCAATCTTCCTGAGATAAGAAGAAATTAAAGCCAGTACGTACGTGCTATGGAGAATCCCTGGACATTATCAAAGCAAGAGTCTCACTAGAGTCAGACTTGCACGCAACAAAGCGGATGTTCATAGAATAATTAACAAGGTGGAGGCCATTCCATACAAAACTCTAGCTATCTCCACTTGCACCATTGAAATATATTGCCTGAGAAACCCGACACGTCTCCAATCCAGTGGCCCGAGCTATCCCTGCTTATCCCTTATCACAACACCAAAACTAGCTAGACGACCAACCTCTCTTAGCAAGTAGCTAGCTAGGGAGCCATCTGAATCTAGGAAATGAGAAAGGCCAGACCGAGGTAACGGAAATGCCCGGCCAAGCTAACTAGTCAGTTATCCAATACGCCTAGTAAATAGTGATCACCTAATTATAGGAGATTCGACACTGGAAAACCCTAGTATTGTGGTCCTTCCAAGAGGCCAATGAGGAACACACTCCCATAATAACGACACATACCATACCTCCAAAACCTTATATGATCTCTGCTCAAAGAATGGAAATCTGAAGGAATATTAACGCCAAATGAGCGTTATTTATTTATTTATTGGTATGGTTATTTAGATAGTGAATAGTATTTATTTAGAATATAGCTATTTAAATAACAATTAAGACTCTGTGGCCCAATGGATAAGGCGCTGGTCTACGGAACCAGAGATTCTGGGTTCGATCCCCAGCAGAGTCGCCATTGCGATCCATTTTTTTAGTGTTAAAGCTTCTGATGAATAGTAATAATTTCAGCTCATAAAAGGCGGCTGATCAGGATTCAGGGCCGGGCCCTTTATTATTTTTTTAAAAAAGTACTTTTTTTTTTTTTTTGCCATACAAACAAAATAGGGTAGGAAAAGAACAAAAATACTAAAAAATTAAAATACATTTATACCAAGAAAATAAAAACGAAAAAAAAAACCTACTTACAAATTCTATATGTACATTGTTGGGACCAGATTTTGTTGTATGTGTTCCACCCTATTTTCGAACACCAGACTGAACACCACGACAAATCTTATCCAGAGGCGAATTATTTTTGGAAAGAATATCTGCTGATCTCTGGAGATTCTCCCAATGAATCTGGACGAATTTCAGACATATGAGAATGATATTCAAGGCAACTAAATCAAGTTATTTCCGGAAGGAGCTCTTTAAGGAAGATTGTGAATCAATTGTGAATATTCACCTTCCTTGAACTCAGATTCTTGCAGCTATATGAAGACCCCTCCAGACGGCAAGGAGAGAGTGGACGAGATTTTCAAAGAAAACATTCACAAACTATCGTCCAAGGGTGAGGAAGAAAATACGAGTTCTTCAACCATGAATTAATCGATTCAAATCATTTGGTTGAAGAACTCAAAAGCAGTGACATTCCGATTCTCATGTTATATCTATGAATGTCATTGCGCCTTGGTTGAACATTTGGAGAAGATGGATTTCGTGAGTCTACTCATAAAGATGACGATAATATGTGTGGGCATCTTCCAAGGCATTCGTCATGTTGACACCGTGCTTTCAAAGACGAGGAGGAGAAGATCAAGGAGGATCGCATCACATGCTTCATTCGAGGGAAACTTGAAGCGGGGAGCTTTGAGGGGTTGGAGAAAGGTCTTGGAGGGATCTTCACCAAAACGGGGATGTTTTGGTCAATATAACTTTCTGCTTAGCGATTGGAGTGATGTCAGATTTACGTTCACTAATTTCGGGTCAGGACCCAGTGTTGGAACACTTAGTGGAACTCTCCTGGATTGGTATCCCCCAGACGTAGGACTTGGGCCGAACTGGGTCAACAACTTTCTGTTTGTTCATTTTTACTTTCACGCATTTTATTCCGCTGTGCTTGATTTAGTACTAACCTACTAATAGTATTCAAAGCATGTGTTGTTGAACAAACAGATCTAATAAGTTACACTTCTCGACAAGAAAAAGGGACCCAACATACATTTATTTATATTCTTTCTAAAATTTAATTTGACATATGCGATCTTCCAAAAAATCGGACAATTCATTTCAAAATTTAAGATAGTAACTCTTTAAGAATTGTTTTCAACTTCGATGGATTAATCTTCTTTGTTCTCTTCAAAAATTATATTCAAGCGCCATTGATTTCAATCAAAATTTGAAGAAATATGATGCAAAATAGAGTTATTCAGAACTAATGATAGATAATCACTGTGAGGTTTTTGTGTTTCAGGGGTTAATTATTTAATGATCAAAATCATTATTGGGCTTTCCTTACCGTTGTTTATAAGACATGCATGCTATTATAAGGTCTTACTATATATTATGCTTGTATCATAAGATGCTATTTATTTATTTATTTATTTATTTAAGGTGAATACCATGGTATTTTCAGGCCTCATTGGACACAAAACTAATCACTCGAGGATCGGATGGACATTGAAGAGCTGTCTCTCCCAAAGCAGAATTCTGCATACATAAATGCTCGAACCCAAGACCTTTGCTTAAGTTGCCATCATGGTTGACATTTGCATACACAAAGGTCTCAGATTCGAACATTTGTGTATGCAGAATTCTGATTCGAGAGTTCAACGTCCACTAAATCTTTGAGTGATTAGTCTTAGGCCAAGCATTTTGGTTAAGAAGACTAGTTTCTTAAATCTCAAAAATTACTATAAATAATAAATATTTTCATTTTAATAGTCAAATTCTAAACTTTACCGCTAAACCGGAAACTCTACCATAGTTTTCAACTTTTTAAACTCCAATATTCTAAACTCTAATTTAAACTATAACACCAGATATAATTGTTTTAAAATTATCCAAATTTAAAACTATTTTCCACCATTAATTTTAAATTCCAAACTCCAAACTTTGTTTATTTCCACACATAGCCTAAACCACTTCAGTCAACACTTACCTACATTTTCATTCTGTCGTTTGAGTAAAAAATGGTAGGCAGAGCCCCATAATCAGTAATCACCATTCACAACCCACTGGAAAAGTCCCAATTGTGTATCGTGCCTTAGATTAAGGAATTTCAAAATCACAATGTTGTAACACACATATGATGGGCGGGCAAATCATCGAAACAACCTATCTCAAAGCAAAGGACAAGGTCAGAAACAAATTAACAGGTTATTCATACCTTTTTGGTTTTCTTGCAGCAATATAGATATAGTGTTGGCAATTCTGCATTATGCTTCGCCAAGAATTGCTCTTTTATCACACATCAACATTCACCCTTTCACACATATATTTACACAGAGCATAAAAAAAGGGTTTCATCATAATTCTAACCATCTAATTCCTTCCGGTGTAGAGTATGTACAAGCCATATTTGGCTACCTTGAGATATGGCGCTTCACCAAATCACACTTCCGAAATATGGGTTGTAAATTTGTAACCTAAAATGTTTAACACCTCTTCAACTGGTTGTGTAGGTTTGGGGCATATACTTTTTCACAGCCACACACAGCCTAATCCCACCAGGGCACGCTCCAGTATCGAAGATTGCTCCTATTTTACAGCCGCTGCATTTGTTTTGATGCTGCAGAGAAAATGTGACAACTGGGGTTAGATAGATCATACTCTGTTAACTTGATATCAAGACCTATTTAGTATTTAAAGATAAAATGAGTGACTAGCTATGCCACATTTTCTAGCAAGTGCATTGGATATACAACTAGCCATATATAGATGTTTGGTTCTTTAAAATCAGAATGATCCTCTCATTGAAAGAACTACACAAGAAGGGGTTTAAGGATTCCCAGCCATTCCAAAAGAGTTACTTCTATTAGCATAAAATCAAATCCAAAAAAAAACTCAGGTTTATTCTGATTACTAATTAGAAAAGTTCAAAAAACAATTATTTCAGCCTCACTGCGGTCAAGAATATCAAGCAAGAAACAATTGTGCAGCCCATAAGAAACATGACCACTTCTTGAGACCATGATTTCAACCATACTTTAGCAAAACCAGAACCATTAAAAACAGATCACACATGACAAGGAGTTCTACCAATAACAAATATCAATCCGGATGAGTAACCAGCAGACAATTCCATAATATCATAAATCATAATACCATTATAGGAACAACTTAGTTGCCATTAGAAATGCTTGAGAGATTGAAATGACTTATCAACAAGAAGTGGATAACCCCCACAATCCCCCAATTCAACAAACTATCCATTCAGATACTAAGACTGACTTAACATTACACAGCTAAATTCTAGAAACCCCAAATGTTCACCATCTGAAATGAGAAGCTTGCATCTAGTTCATTTATTCAAGAAAGCTCCCAATCAACTCAATTCAACTAATTGCAATAAAAGTAAAAAAATAACATAACAACAAAAAAAAACAAAAAAAAAACTGTAAATCACAAAAAAAGGATCCACTTTCACTAACCAGGGGGAAAAGATCAGTCCTTGAAGATAACTGAATCCGCGATTTCCATCAAAGGGTTCAAGCATTCAGGAGAGAATTTCCTCGCAAACATATAGGAATAACCAGAATTTGATTCCCTAAGCCTGTTAATCAGCTCAGGGGACACTTCAGGAGAATGATAAGTCCGTGGATGCCCACTCATACTATCAGTCCAATTCACCCTTGTCAAAGTATATCCAGTACAACTATCCGGATCCTGTTTCGACAACAATGTAGGAAAATAATGCTCCTCCGGATAGCAAATGTCAACATTCAAACAAGGCAACTTGAATTTCCTCCATAGCTTCCGGTCCTTGATCACTGTCAGTGACTGCTTTCGAGTAAGTACGAAAAATTGCGATCCTACTCGGAAATCTTCGTACTTAACCTCCGGAAGCATTACATCCTTCCCCCTTGCATTATACCTATCCCACAAAGTTGGTTCGCTATCAAGAATCTCGATGTAGCTAGGCAATTCCAAACCCCTCGATAACCTGACTAGATCAAACAGGAAACTGTGAAAATAATTAAACGAGTGTAGCGGGATGCAGTACTGTGAAACTAGGGCAAAATAGGTGTTCGATGGGTCGTCGAGCATCGCGGTGGCGATGAGACGGCGGGTGGCCGAGATTAAAGTAGGCGAGGATCTCTGGGTTCTCTTTGAAGGGATAATTTTGCCCTTGAAGACGCCGTCGAGGGGGCCGATTTTGACTGAAGGATCAGCATGGATGTAGATGTTGTAGTGCTTGGAGGTTACATTGGCGAAAAAGCGTTCCCACAGAGGGGCGAAATGGAGAGGCGAATTGGTGAGGAAGAGGAAGGCGATTTTGGGGGGGCGGAGTGTGCCGGAGCCTACGTGGAATTTGGCGGAGGGGAGGTGCGAGTGGGAGTGGCGGCGCGTGTAATTGGCGGAATCCATGGCGATTGCCTTGTGGAAGAGGGAGAGATCGTCGAGTTCGTCGGGAACGGTGATGGGAATCTGGCGCGGCGGGAGGATTCGCGGCGCGAGGAGGTAGAACAGGAGGGGCAAGGAGAGGAGGAGAATTAGGGTTGGGACTAGAGGCGAGGAGGAGGTGGAGATGGTCGCCATGGCTATTGCTCTTGATGAATTCAGGTACTGATCGTCGCTTTAAGGAGATGGAACTGGAATATCATCACGGCGGCGGCGGCGGCGGCGGCGGAGGGGCACAGAATTGGAGAATGAGAACTGGGGATGAATGTAAATGGAAAGACAAAGGGAAATTAATTGAATGTGAAAGGACACGGATGGCAATTGGCATGCCGCCATGGCAGTCAGGTGTAACGGAGCGGGATTTGGTACTAGTAACGCCGTTAGTTTCTGCTTCCACTCTAAATCTTTTGATTGATGTCACTTTTGATGTTGCTTTATTTTGTTTCCCAAAATTTTTATGGTATTATATTCTCATGTTGATAACAAAGTTGAATTAGTGATTTTGACGTTAATTCGATCTTCTAGATATACTACATAACTACTTTTACTTGTAAATCATTTTTTAATTGAAAATTTATTGGTTAGTCCATGGATTAGGAGCCATGTATACGTGATATTTTCAAATTAGGTTAAGTTATGTAGGTTTTATTCATTTTGGGTGATTATTTATGATATAAATTATTTTATTAATGTTTTAATTATATATTCACTTAGTAACTAGGCCCTTGATTATATAAGAGTATTAATTAAATAAACTATAAATTTATAAGATGATTCCATTGAACTAATACCTCAAATCCATTGGACTAATAGGGTTGATCTTTCTTCTCCCACAGCTTGGATGGACATGGATCCAATCCAATTTCTAACATTCGGGTTGATTTTTTTTTTTTATTATTTGTCAATATGCATGCTAAATTCTTTTTTGTTTTTTTTTTTAAAAAAAAACTTGCTCAATTCATCTTTACTGATTTAACTACAATTAAGAGGTCATATTTATCCACTGTCGAAATATTTTAAATGGAGTGAATATAAGAGGTCATATTTATCCACTGTCATATTCATCTTGCCAGAGAAGCTCTCACCAACAATCAACAGTTTCCCATGTATTCCTCCCGCACTTGGAAATACATATGGCGTTGGCCATGCCCCCAACGTGCGAGATCCTTTCTTTGGTTGTGCTACCATAACAGAATATTAACTGCTACTGAGCGGCATCGAAGACATTTAAGTCCAGATGACTCCTGCTGGAAATGTGGATCTATGGAAAGCCCTATTGCCATGGATCTTGGCTTGGAAACAAGTTGCAACAAGATAAAGAAAGATCAAACAAAAAAATTAAAGATAGGGGAAGCCACCATAATAACATGACATGCTTGGAGGTAAGAAATCAACATCAAAATGAAGACCAAACCTTAAACATTCAAATTCACGGTGTTTCTTACAATTTGGAGCACTTCCGATTCCAAAAGGGTGACTAGCCACAAGGGTAATCACAAAAGAGTTGAGAGCTTCACACCCTCGAGTTCCATTCCTTTGAAAAGGAGAAAAGTTACAAATGACAAAAGATTCCCATAAAAGAGGATGGAGGACATATATATATATAGGTCCCATCCTTATTACACAATGCTTAAAAGAAGGACCATATCTTACACAAAAGGAGTACCAAAAGAAAGTCAAACAAAGTCGTGGTTGACCCGGCCATCCATGGCATTCCCTCCCCCTTTAAAAGCTTTGGTCTCCAAAGCGGAAAATGGGATCAACTTGTGTAGGATCAGCCTTGCTGGATGCGATGTCAGCTCAGTTGCCTCTATGGTTCGTTCAATCAGCAACACCTTCTTTGACAACGATGCTCCAATCTTCAGTTGGGGATTCTCCTTAGCTTTCCTCTTTTCTCCTTTTGATCTTCCCATACTTTCTTTCAGTCCGTTCTGGTCGGCTGCGAGGACTTTGCATGACAATGGATGTAAGACATACTCTCTGGCCTGATCATGCTCAATACTGTCTTGAGGTGGATCTGTCCTCCATCTATCACATCCAAATTGTTCCTCTCGGTGTGCTGGTTCTTTTTTTGCTTGAAGAAATGGATCTGAATATGTGTGACTCAATTTGCTATGTTGATCTATTCCTCCAATGGTTTCAACCTGTTTTTCAAATTCTTCTTGAAAGTTTACTTCCACGGTTACCATGACATTGGCTTGATTGGTATCCCCAAAAGGTTCAGTGGGCGATTCAAATTCTTTTTGGGAATTCAAGTCCACTGATCTCATGATATGGGCTTGCGTTGCTTCGGCCTGCTGTGTCATCTGTCTACCCATGTCCTCATTTAAGGTCTCAAGCTTATGATCAACATTCTCCTCGGCACTTTTGAATTTATCAGTAACATCCGCCGCTTGAAACCCCAAACTTTCTCTTAAGCTCTTCACTTCATCGCGTAGTTCTCTGAGAATTGATGTGATCTCTTGGATACTTTGATTAATGTTAACTGTCATACTTTCGGAAAATATTCTATATGTATAGAGGGTTAGTGAAAACTGCAGACATATGTAAAGTGCGCTCAAGTGATCCTTACTTGCTTCCCAATCCAAGTGTTAAGCTCATGTGGTTCGTACCCAATTAATTCAGAAATGATCAAATGTAATCAACCACAAACAGGATGTAAGGATTGGTCCGAGAATATACGCACACAACAAGATAGCAAAATGCAGTGTTCGACTCTATTAAAGAACGACACAGAGTGTATGCACAATGTAAATGCAAGGATTTATGTTCTGGATATTAATCGGTTATTGATCCAATAATTCCAATCCTCACAATTTAAAATGTGATCTCACCAAAATATGAAAAGTAAAGCTCACTACACTCGACTCCCGTGCTTTAAATCCTAAATGTAAGCAAGTAGCACACAATTGTTGACCTATCCTTATGTTCACACTTCAAGAACAAATTTGTTTAACTTGCCACAAAAGATGGGACCTGTGATGATAATATGGGACGCCTGGGGATTCAATTTGTGTGGAAATTTTGGAGATGGGGCATGAGTAATTAAAGTTTATAAACAAGTAACTAGTGTTCACACCTAATTACCAATTTCTCAACCTTAAAATGATGTTTGGAACGTGCAAGAGGATGGATAGGACGTGTAAAAGCACACAAATTTGGACTTTATCAATGTTTTCACACTCAAACTAACAAATTCATATAGCATGAGCATGGACGTGTGATATGGGAATTGAGGTGCTAGCTTGCCAACAAATTTTGACAATCAATTTAACTTTGACTTCCCAACAACTTTGGTCACCAATTTTCAAGGTAGGTTGCGGCTATGTGGGCAAACTTTAAATCACTTCACATATTACACTACTTATCAAGTGCCCAAATTTCAAAAATTACGGCAAAAAGAAGAGACCACGACGTCACCTCAACTCTTTTCTTCCTAGCTTATGATTTTTGTCCCCTTATCATGTTCCCTTAAAACATGGAAAAACTCAAATCTTGAATCAAAAAGTTATCCTCCAAGAACTTGATGAACACTTGAAGATTTTGAAGATGAACACTCAACAAACTCTCAAGAACACTCTTGGAACTTTTGGGATGCAATTTACCAATTAAGCTCAAGAACAATATTCCATATGCATAACATGAACATACAAGATGCCAAGCGAGAAGAAACTAAGCACAAACACAAGAAAAACAAGATTGGGGTCCAAAAGTTGGAGAATTTTCGAGTTTGAGCTCAAGAACACCAAGAACTTCAAAAATTCATAGAAAATTCATTCCTTGGCCAAATTTGAAGATCTTTATATGAATCTCTATGCAGACAACACGAAGAATCCAAATATGTGATCAGATTTAGCAAAATCCGAACACAGCAAAACCAGATTTCGTGAACAGTAGACAGCACCTATTTTTTTTGTGATTTTTGATTTTAAAAGAAGATGCAACAAGTTCCAAACTAGGCTCTGATACCAAAATTATTATACTACTGCCATGGATCTTGGCTTGGAAACAAGTTGCAACAAGATAAAGAAAGATCAAACAAAAAAATTAAAGATAGGGGAAGCCACCATAATAACATGACATGCTTGGAGGTAAGAAATCAACATCAAAATGAAGACCAAACCTTAAACATTCAAATTCACGGTGTTTCTTACAATTTGGAGCACTTCCAATTCCAAAAGGGTGACTAGCCACAAGGGTAATCACAAAAGAGTTGAGAGCTTCACACCCTCGAGTTCCATTCCTTTGAAAAGGAGAAAAGTTACAAATGACAAAAGATTCCCATAAAAGAGGATGGAGGACATATATATATATATAGGTCCCATCCTTATTACACAATGCTTAAAAGAAGGACCATATCTTACACAAAAGGAGTACCAAAAGAAAGTCAAACAAAGTCGTGGTTGACCCGGCCATCCATGGCACCTATTCATGCTCTTCGTGATTGTCCCTCTTCGGCCAGTACGTGGTATCATCTTGGCTTTGGCAATGCTTCCTTCTGGTCAACTCCCATATGTGATTGGATTGATTCACACCTCTACACAGTAGTTGGTAACCCCAAAGCTACTACCTTTGCCATTGGTATTTGGACCATTTGGAAGAAGAGGTGTCAGGAACTCTATGGGAATGAATCTCCCAACTGGGAGTCTCTCCATTTATCAATTATCAGTAACAGCAACACGTACATTAGGAATCTCGCTGAGAAGAAGTCTATTGGTAGAAAGAACTGGAAACCTGCTCGTGCTAAGTGGAGTAAACCGCCAGAAGGCTAGTTCAAATTAAGTTGTGATGGCCAATTAACTTCTTCTCATAGCTTGGCAGGTGGTGTGATCAGAGATTCGGAAGGAAGATGGCTTAGTGGCATTCGTCTCAAGAGGAGCCTCTTAAGTGCAATCCAGACTGAAGCCTGGGGGATTTTGATCGGCCTACAGGAAGCCTGGGATCTTGGCATTTCCAAACTTGAAATTGAGTGTGATTGCAAGCAAGCTATAGATATTATCAACTCCAACACAGAGACTCTTGGAGATTTTGCTGACATCTTCTCAAAAATCCAACACATGAAGTCTTGGCATTGGCAACTTAAATTTTCCTCAATCCCTAGAGAGTTAAATACTGTTTGTGATCTATTGTTAAGAGATCATGATTTCTATCTTGATATTGAGCATCTTCCCCGCCCCCCCCCCCCCCCCCCCCCCCAGCATGTTCGGGAAGCTTTGATACGTGACTCAATAGGCATGTACTATTCGTATCATTGTGTTGAATGAAATTGGCTACGGCCCTCCTTTTTTCCGAAAAAAATATTTTTAAATGGAGTGAATATAAGGTATTCTTGGGAAATAATTAGAGGTTATATAGAATTTAAAATTAGTGGTGAAAAATAATTTTAAATTAATATAGTTTGATGTAGTTTTAATTTTAATTGACAAATGTACTTTTTATTATAGAAGTTAGTATGGATCCCTGAAAAGGCAAATATGTAAATATCACGGACGATATATGATTATGGAAATATCAACATTCTCTCAAATTTACTTTTACTTTCAATTGGGGAGTGAGGTTTTGACCTCATACCCTCCCTCATAAAGGGAAAAAATAACGATCACGAACTGCAAATTAAATGTGAACACATTACACACACAATCTCAGCTGCAACAATTTTAATAAATACTAGTAGTACTATTTTTAATAGATGTTTAATTGTCGATATATATGCATGTATACATATATATGCTCACTTTATATAGGCGTTAGGAACTACATTAACGAAAAAGAAAAGATTTACAATACAAGAGAAACAATAATAGTATTAATGAAGTAAAGAAAGCAAATTAATTGATCTCCACATCAAATTAGTATAGAGTCTGTACCCACAGTTGTTTCATGTCTGCAATCTGCAACAGTGTTTGATAAATCAGCTATGGTGAAGAAGCTCCTCCGAAAATGTTACTCCATGTTAGTCTGTCCTATACGTCCGTATTGAAGTGGCTGGCTGTCTGTATAGAGCGTGTGCTTTTATGTGTATGGAAGAGCTGGCGGCCTGTCTGTCTGTCATTGAGAATCTAGCGCACTGTCTGTGGGCTGAGGTTTGAGGGATCGCTGCCAATCGATTTGCTTCTGGTCTTCACAGGCTTTGGAGCCGTGAGTGATCTTTGGATAGCAGGTTGACTCAACTGTTTAACGGATTGCCCTGTTTAAACAGAAGATGAAAGATTGCAAATTCATTGTTTTGTCATCAAGTTCTTGATATCCTAAACATTCAAGATAGAAATGTGAGACTAATTTTGCTTCAAAAGGAATGGCATGGTGTGTTCAAGATAGAGAGGCAAACCGGTTTCAGGCAGAGACAATCGCTTTTTCCCTGGGTGATGATCTCCGAGAGGTGACCTTTCTTTAGGAGTGCTGCGTGATCTCACGCCAAAGAGCCTTGGGGAAGATACCTCACCCGAGTCTCTGACAACTGATCTAGGACTCCTGGTTGGCGTACGTGGGGATAGTGTTTCTCTCAAGTTCGCTGATTTTATGGGCGAAGAGCAATGAGAAGAAGCAGATTTTAGTTCCTGTGCAGGGCCTAGTTTACAGCGAACGGATTTACTGCTTCCAGTGTCTGTGGAAGCCTTTTTCCCCGCTGAGGTTAACTTAGTGGCGGGCTTTTGCTGTGCATCAGCTGGTTCATTTCCACTCGGCTTTATTCCGTCTTCAAGATTAGTATCCACAGCACGGTTTTCCAACTGGGATGACCCCCCCATCCAGGTATCCGACCAGTTCCAGCTCCAGTTGAACTTTTCTGGGCTAACAGTAACACTAGCTGGTTTCACCCGGTTCCTTGAACTCGCCTGCCACTGCAACCGATAGATGAGCATGTCAGGCACTTTGTCATTTACCAGTAAACCGGCAGAATTTTGAAGCATTGCAATTCAAGATGATATAAAATCACTTCAAAGAATATTAGTAGTATATTGACCGTTCCCTTTTAGTCTGCAGAAATCATCATGTGTGCCTCGATCTTGTTTATTTAGTTTAAGGAATGCTAAAATTATTTCTGCACAGATAGTTGAAGTGCTTACCTGGCGAGCTAAAGCATATGCCATGGCCTTCTCCCGTTTAGCCGCTGCTTCCTTCCTTTTCAGTGCCTGAGCTTTAATTTCTTCAGCAGATCCGGCACGGTTGCACCATCCGCCCTAATCAGATTCAACAAATTACACAAGGATGTGATCTATTTATTGTGCGACCCTTACTAAATTGGGTCCCTTTTGGTTTTCATACTTTTTCTGGAACTATAATTTCGTGATCAAAGTTCCATATGAAGACATGGTAAAATGATTCAACCATAGTGTTCACACGAGAGAAGGTATCAGATTCAGCAATGCTCCATAACCAACAACTGAAAGTAATGGATGGTGCCAAAGAGTGTATTCTTGAATATTAGTATAGATTGCATATTTGCTTTCGTTGTTCACTTGGGAGAGTAAATTATGAGCCACCCGACATTTTATATAGCGATACCAACAAAATCAAAAATTTAATTGGCATTACTTAAGTACCCACACAGAGAAAACACTATAAAAGCATATGTATGTCGTGCGGAAGGGAGCGTACCCCTGTTTCTTTGACACGCCCCTCTTGTTCATTAACATGCCCCTCTTGTTCTTTAACACGAGCCTCTTGTTCTATTTCAAATTGTTGTTGGAGTTTGTGTTGAACTATTTGATTCTCTAATCCCACACGAACACGCCGTGTTCGGACACGAGCCTGAACTTTGACTAAATCTTGCATGGAATGGAGGGTAAAAGCAGCTTGCTTTTTCACAGCACGACCTGTGACCAGAGCTTCAAGTCTCACTAATCCTCTCAATGCACGCAATGTTCTTCTAGCCTGGAAGACGGTAAAGGATGTAATAAGGACCACAACAGTCAATCCCAGCCTTGGTCACCAAGTGCCATAACAGTTAGTCAAACTAATCACTTCCATTTCAGATCAACTTTTCAATAGAAAAGGCAAATCAAGATGTTAGGCTACGCCTAAAACTTAGTAAATGAAGAAACTGGATAATTATGGTTGCTTTGTTACAACTATTCTTTTTTTTTTTTTTTTTAAAGGAACTTCATCATAGTTGAGTCAAATTTTACTCAGCAAACGATACATACATGTATATGTTGGAACCAAAACACAAGCGTGGGTATAATTGAATTTCTGAAAGCTTTCCATGTTATAAATGGAATTTTTGGGCACAACAAGAAATTAAGAATTATAAAGAATGACTGAGTTACATACCATAAATCTTCTAAAGGCAGTTTGGATGTGTGTGGCTGCCCATTCCTCTCTCACATTCTGTTCACGCTGGGCATCATTTTTCTCGCAGAGTGAAGTGGAAGATGAGCTTGCCACATTCATAACTGACTCGAGGGTTGTATCATTAGGATCTTGAATATTTGTAAAATCTGTTGTAGCGAGCGGGCTGGCTGAATCCAAAAGTGAAAGTGAACCTTTGGCATAGTTAATGTCAGTACCAGCATTAAGATAACTGCTTATCAAATATGCCACTATGAATCTCACCAGAGTGCTTCATTGGCAGGAAGTTTGAATTTTCGACAACTTCAACTTCAGTGATCACGCTAGGCGCTGACTCATTTTCAATAATACCACTATCAACCTCATCACAGTGATTTACAGACCGGAAGGTTTCATCTTTGACACCTTCAACTTCTGTAACAACATTTGAATTTGGGTGCTTCTCAATTACATCACTGGTAATCTCATCAGAGCTCTTCCCTTGGAGCCAAATCTCCTCAGTGCTCCCAGAAGTCTATGTTGAAACAATTTTCAGTTATAGTCTCTACGCAAATTCAGTAAAATATGTTGGGAGATATGCATATATGGCACCAGTAATATAGCAAATATCTGGAAATCAAACTAACGCAGTGCCACGTTTTAGCAGGCTTATTGCATTCATGATGTAATAACTAATGCTCATCCAAAAGAGAGCTGCAGAAAGATAAAAATCCTGGCACGGAAGAGAGGACATATCTGCTGAGTTTCAAAAGTAAATGGACAAAGGTGTAGTTAAAAGAAGAAAGTAACAGTGATGATATCTATGCGTTTGGATAATGAGGATATTCCCTTCTAAACAACTTCTTTCTATACTTTCTATTTCAAAGACGAGTTTCTTATCATCTTTTGTAGCTCAACTATATTCTATATCACTCCGATCTAGCTTAATGTCAAAGAAATTACACAAATCGACGACAATATTCAAAAGATCAAGAAACGTTCCTCAAATCACATTGTGGTGGAAGGGCAAATGAAATATGATTATCAGAGAATGCAACTGACATTTTCATCCTGCTCGGAAGATTGCAATTTATTTCCTTTTTGTAAACCAAACACTGTCTTGATCCATTTCTTTGAGGCTACCATTTTTGCCTGACCTGCCAAAGGAAAAGTTTTCCAATGAAGAAACGAGATGGGAAGGCAAATGCAGCTTTTCAATGAAAAGATACACGATATCACTAAATTGCAAAGGAAACTCTTCTGTTGTTTTTTTTTTTGCCATTTGTGACAAAATGCATTCCATGAGATACAGCCAATTTACCTTCCCTTGAGCACGATATCCTAAATCTTTAAACCTAATTCTTATTCCAAATCAGCTCGTCATAATCAATATAAACAAAAAGAAAGACCGTGGGAAAATTATTATTATCAGATCTATCTATTCACAATCCAATTTTCCAGAAGCCACATTTCCCCTAATCACAGAACGCCAAATATAGAATTCCATTTTCCCCACCACGAACACAGGCATCGACGAACCAATAGAACTTACCAGCAGTCTAGCAATTTCAGCTTTGAATTCCAGCAAGTCCAAATTATGGCATTATCAAGTCGCCGATCCGCACACCGGAAGCCGGAAGCTTGATTCCGATCAAAAGAAAAACAATAATTATGGGGACAGTATGCGGAACTGAACGAGGATTTCACGAACCTGAAGCCTAATTTGGAAAATGGCACACCTATTGAAAATGGGAGGGAATACTACACAAATGATCAACCAAGCCAACGGTTTTGAACCAACCAAATATTCTTCGGCCTTAGTCGCTCCATGGATCTGAGGACCCAAGAGGATTTACATTTTACACGATCATGATGATTCGAATGTGAATTGTTCTAGGATCGCAACCCCCTGGTACGTCTACCATACTCTTCTTGTTTTAGCCACAAATAAATGTAGTAAAGCTAAATATAGTTCACCATTTTCTCGGGCCTTAATAAGCCTGTTAATTTAGCCTAAGATCATCAGAATTACGAGGGGAAAATTTATTTTTTGTCCTATAAGATTTTCTCTCACCCACTTTTGGTCTTAAGTTTATAAAATTTTCACTTTTAATCCTATTATATAGCTAATCTTTCCATTTTGGTCCCTTGATCTATTTTTTAAAGAAAAAATCATATGGGGTCAATGTACAATTTTTTTTAAATTTTATTTATTTACAGAATGCCCCTATCCAATTAAAATCATAACTCATTTAATTATATTCAAATTTATTCATTTGTACAAAATAAAATTATTTTTAAATTTATTAAAATAATATTTATTAAATAATAAAATTGTAGGAGTAGTTTTTTTAAAATACTGTATTTATATTTATTATATATTATATTGAATAAAAATATAATATCATTCCACTTAAAATAAAAATAAAATATTTTAATTAATATTTATTACATATTATTTTTTAAATTTTTATAATTACATAATATTTTATTTTATGTGTATTGCATTTATTATTTTGATATTTTTAAATATTTTTCAGAAAACATTGATTAATATTTTATATTAAAAATTTCATAAAATATGTATTTTAAAAAAATTAAAATTTTACTATTTAATAAATATTATTTTTTAATAATTTTTAAAAATAATTTTATTTTGTACAAATAAATAAATTTGAATTTAATTAAATGAGTTATAGATTTTTTAATTGAATAGAGGCATTTTGCAAATAAACACAATTTTAAAAAATTTCATATTGACCCCATATAAAATTTTTTTCTTAAAAATTGACCAAGGGACTAAAAGTGAAAAAACTAGTTATCTAATGGAACCAAAAGTGGAAATTTTATAAATTTGAGACCAAAAGTGGGTGAGAGAAAATTCTACGGGACCAAAAGTGGATTTTTCCCAAATTACGAAGAATTCCCCTGACCCTATTATTTATTTTTAGATTCGTTTACAATTTATAGACCCATAATTATTTTTTTGGGTAATAAGTGACGTATGGACCTCGGCAAAGAGAGGAAGTTAAGAGGGGGCTTATTTTTAATTTATCTTTCAGTGAGCATGTTTGGATGTAAGCATATATTATTAAGTAGGTTTGACCAGAATATCATATAGTAGATTTGACTAACAGAATTAAGTAGTAGATATAATAGTAGATTTGGCCAGCAAATTTAATTTAAAAAAATGTTTATTAGATAGCATATTAAATAGGTAAAATTATGTAATATGCTGTCTGCTCTCAAATATACTTAAAAAACTAGCATATTGATCCAAATATGCTCCCTAATATTCTACTTATCAAACAAACATATATGTTGGTCAAACATGTTATATGCTATATGCTCCCAATACCCTGGCAACCAAACAACCTCAATATGTTATTAAAATACTTATAATACTTACATGTTTGCCTATGCACATTTTTAAACTATTAATAACTCAAATTCGATACAAGTAAAAATTCTCAAAATTTGATATTTAAAATTAGAAGATGAGACGAATCCAACAAGATCTCACAGAGCTATTTTTATAATTATGATAAAAATAGAAGTTAAAGTACTATAATAAATAATAAAAAAAATTCAAAGTGTTACTATTAAAAGGGAGTATGACACTTAAAAAGTGAGAAGAACTGGTTTTGATAAGTATATACACACTTTCTATGAGAAATGATATAGAGATAGTGGTTGTCTAACAAGTGACTATAGAATAATACTCCCTCCGTCCCGTTTATAACGTCTCATTTTCTTTTGGGCACGGTTTTTTTTATGAGGAGATGGTTGAATTTAATGTAGGGGTATATTAGTGTTTAAAGTAAGGGTAAATTAGTAATTTATGTGATGTAATTGTAATGAATTTGAATTTCTTATTGATTTATTTATGTGTGATGTGATGGTTGTGAGTTGAATTTATTAATAATATTAAATTGAAATTTTAATATATTTATTTATTGATGTGATGTGATGGAGTTAAGTTTGGTAATTGAGTATTTAATTATTTCTTAAAAAAGAAATGTGACAATTGTAATGGGACGTACCAAAAAGGAAAGTGAGACAGAATTAGTGGGATGAAGAGAATAATAGGATATTGCCTTGGACGAATCACATATACACCTATTGGACATTTAGGGTCCGTTTGGTTTGGAGGAATCCTAGATTACCAGTGAGAATGTGATTGCTGGGAATGTAAGATTACTGGGAATATGAGATTGACGAGAATGTTAATTTTTGGTGTTTTAAGATTATTATGTTTAATTAGATTGAGAATATCAGATTTTCATTTATAATCAATTTACTATAATGTCATTGAATTTTAATTGAACAAATTAATAAATGTCATTTTGTTACAAAATAGTGATAATATTTAAACCGATTTATTTTTAAAAATATAAAAAATCGTTATATATAATTTATTGCATGATAATTAGTAATTTAATGTCACTGAATGCTTATTATTTTTATTTTTTATATAGAAGATAAATAAATTTTAAGCAAATATGATAATATTTATTTAAAAATATGTTAAATAATAAATTGATTTTTAAAATTAAACTTCACATATTTATCATTTTTTAGAATACAAATATCTAAATGTATAAAATGTAAGGGTATAAATGACACATTAGTACAAAAATAGGAGAAATTGAGGTGGTAATCTAAGAATACGAAAAAAATGACAAATACGTCATTTTTCTTTTCCAAAAATCCAAATCAATGCTTTTTCTATTTTATTACCAAAATAGTCCACTACAAATGCTAATTATGTCCAAATCAGTCCCTTGTTCACTAATTATGCTCTAATTGCTGACGTGACAAGGGTTTTGATTTAAACCTGACACGTGAGCTTAATATTAGTTCTTTTTCTTTTATCTTTTGCCAATTCAGTCATAAACTTTGTTTTGTTTCATTTAGTCATCTACCCAAATTAGTCATTTTTATATTAATTGGTCTCCAACCTTTCAAATTATTTCATTTGGGCCCAGAACCTTAAATTTTTTATTACTACTAATCCATTTATTAAATAAATGCCAACATATTTTCGTAAATAAAATTAAACACCAAACCTCATCTATTAAGTTTGATTGTCTTGTTACCGGGTTTGGTGTATGAGGTTTGTTAGAGAGAGTCCGTAAAATTCCGGTATTTGAAAGACCCGATAACAAGGTAGTCAAACGCAATGTATGAGGTTTGGTGCTTAATTTTATTTACGGAAGTATGTTGAACATTTATTTGATGAATGAATTAGCAATATTAAAAAAAATTAATGTTCTGGGTCTGAAATGAAAGATTGGAGACCAGTTAATATAAAAATGACTGATTTGGATAGATGATAAATGGAACAAAACAAAAGTTTAGGACTGAATTGACAAAAGATAAAAGAAAATGGACTAATATTATGCCCACGTGTCAGGCCACGTCAGCGATTAGAGCATAATTAGTTAACAAGGGACTGATTTGGATATAATTAGTATTTGTAAAGGACTATTTTGGTAATAAAATAGAAAAAGGACTGATTTGGATTTTTGGAAAATAAAAAGGACTTATCTGTCCTTTTTTCCCTAAGAATACCTACACCCAAAACACTCAATATTCTCACCTCGGTGGGAGTAAATGATGCCGGCAAACCAAATGCGTGCATATAATATTCCCTACCAAAATTTCCGGTGGGCACCCAAACCAAACACCCCTTAGCGTAATTTGAGAAAGACAATTTATGCTTTAGCGATTTATTTCATATCATGATTTGGATATTAAAAATTGGTGATGTTTCTCTTCCTTAAAATTTTCTGAATATATAAAAAGCACGAGGGTAATATGTATTAAATCAACTTATTTTAGGTCGGAGTATATTTTAACAATTTATGTGGGCCGTTTGGTCAATAGAGGAGGCAATGAATTTCCCTACTCGGAAGACTGCTTACTACTCCAATCTCGCCCGTCGATATCAGATCTACGGCTGGCAATCACCATCCCAGAACCAGGCAATTTCAAGGCAGAACCGCGGAAAGAGGTAGAGAATTCTAGATCCTTCCACGACCAGGCTTCACCCTGTACCAATTTCATTGACTTAATCCAACGGCCACCATCGTATCATCACTCCATCCCCACCGTCCAAAAACCTATTTATATTCCCACCTTCCAGTCTGCTTTACCAGGTACCCACCCGTGTTTGGACATCTGTTTCTCTTCACAGCCCTAGATCACAGATCGTCGATCTCCATTTCCGATCTGCGTTCCTCATCGGACAGATTGTTTGTTTGATTGATTGTGATACTACCGATTGTGGTCAGTGATTCAAGATGTTTGGGAGGGCCCCGAAGAAAAGCGATAATACAAAGTACTATGAGATCCTTGGGGTCCCTAAAACGGTCTCGGCGGATGACTTGAAGAAGGCGTATAAGAAGGCTGCAATCAAAAATCATCCAGACAAGGGAGGTGACCCCGAAAAGGTATAATTGAATTTGTTTATATTAGTTGAATTTGTTAGGTATTTCTGCAACTATTGGGAATTTTTTTGTAGATTGTTTTTGTATCTAAAATTAACTGCCAATTTCGTCCATCAAAAGCAACCCCCGAAGCTCCGCATGATCTGGATTATTTAGCCTTCGTGTTTCAGCTGAATGTTAGGTCTGCATAGGTTGTTTATACTGGACGGGTAATTTTTCCGTTGATCGATTAATGTGGGAGTGTTGTTGCGGATCCAGGGAA
Source organism: Hygrophila difformis (assembly GCA_030278955.1). Lineage (NCBI taxonomy): Eukaryota > Viridiplantae > Streptophyta > Magnoliopsida > Lamiales > Acanthaceae > Hygrophila > Hygrophila difformis. Next base: position 37,216,238 of record JAOANR010000013.1, on the reverse strand, counting down.
CAGTTGATAGTGTGGAATTAATGGTCTTGAGCTGTGTCAATTATTGAAAACTTCGATTTTTGAAGTGAAAGAGCAAATTTTGGAACTAGCAAGGCATCCATTCTTTGATAATGTCGAGTAATGTGCTGATTTCTTTTGGATTGACAATATGACGTGACATGGCTGCAAATTAATTTGTATTTTTTCACTGAATGTGCTCAACTTGTTGGAGTTTAAATGCATGTTTTGTTTCGTTGTCTGACGGAGGCGATCCATACAACAGTATGAATGCTACTCAAGGGCGTATTTTTAGTTATTAGTGCTGATGGATGTTATAATCTGTATTAGAAATGGTTTAACTTGAGACATCTTGGGTTGTTTGTACTTCAGTTCAAGGAGATTGCTCATGCTTATGAAGTTTTAAGCGATCCCGAAAAGCGTGAGATCTATGACCAGTATGGTGAGGATGCTTTAAAGGAAGGAATGGGTGGTGGTGGTGGAGGTGGTGGGATGAATGATGCATTTGGCCTCTTCTCGGAGCTCTTTGGGGGAGGAGGAAATCCGTTTGGAGGTGGCAGTAGCCGGGGACGGAGGCAGATGCGGGGAGAGGATATAGTGCATCCATTAAAAGTGTCACTTGAGGATCTCTATCTTGGAACTTCCAAGAAACTCTCACTCTCCCGGAATGTGATTTGCACAAAATGCAAAGGCAAGGGATCGAAATCGGGAGCTTCAATGCAATGCTCCAAATGTAATGGAAGGGGAATGAAGGTATCAATTAGACAAATCGGCCCCGGCATGATCCAACAAATGCAGCAGCCCTGCAACGACTGCAAAGGCACGGGAGAAACAATCAGCGACAAAGACCGATGCTCGCAATGCAAAGGCGAAAAAGTCGTCCAGCAAAAGAAGGTGCTGGAAGTTCATGTCGACAAGGGGATGCAGAATGGGCAGAAGATCACATTCCAGGGAGAAGCTGATGAAGCGCCCGACACTATAACCGGCGACATTGTCTTTGTCCTTCAGCAGAAGGAACACCCGAAATTCAAGCGAAAGGGGGAGGATCTTTTCTTGGAACATACCCTATCCCTAACAGAGGCTCTGTGTGGCTTCCAGTTCATACTAACTCACCTGGACGGCAGACAGCTCCTTGTCAAATCCCTACCGGGGGAAGTTGTGAAACCGGATTCGTTCAAGGCGATCAACGACGAAGGAATGCCGTTGCACGGAAGGCCATTCATGAAAGGCAAGCTGTATATCCATTTCAACGTGGAGTTTCCGGAGACGCTGCCTGCAGACCAGGTGGCATCTCTGGAGAAAATTCTGCCACCGAAGACGACGTTGCAGTACACGGATATGGAGATAGAGGAATGTGAGGAGACGACAATGCAGGATGTGAAGATGGAGGAGGAAATGAGGAGGAAGACGCAGCAGCGGCGGCAGGAGGCGTATGATGAAGATGATGAAGAAGATGGATATGGTGGTGGAGGAGGAGGAGCACAGAGGGTTCAATGTGCTCAGCAGTGAGATATGATCGAAGTTTTGCAAGAAATTGTCATTTCTTCTCTTCGTCTTTTATTGACTGTGTTAAAATAATTGCGATTGTTAATTGTTATAGTAGTAGTAGTACTAGTAGTAGTGGAGTACATCTTTAAATTAAACGTGTGGCCGGGAAATTTGATTGTGGGCCCCAACTGCATTTTTATTTGTTGTGCGATTTATAGAAATTTGCCTTTGTGGTGGACTGGTGGTGGCAGGTAATGTACACTTGTAATTTTTCATTCACAGGCTTACAATATGTAGATTGAACATTGAAGTGTTATTTTCTATGGAAATATATTTCCAGCAATAATATAAAACTTTGGATTTTTTATTTGAAACAAATTTAAATACTTCATACCTTCCTAATTAGTTGTCAAATAGTTGTCTCTTTCATTTGTAATTGTGTGGCATGGGCTCCCACCATTCCTTTCTAGGCCTTCAATGGCTCCTCCAAAAAAAAATAGTTGTCAAATAGTTGACTCTTTCAGTTTAATTTCAATAACCAAAATTTTTTTATTTTTATCCTTCAATTAAACTCATTCATAAATGTCAAGAAATAGCATTAATGTAAAGTAAACCGTAGTAATATAGTAAAAATACAGCATAAAAACTTATAATTACTTAAAAATGACAACTATTTTGAAATAAAAATTTATAATTACTTAAAAATGACAACTATTTTGGAAAATTTTTAAATCTGCTATGAAAAGACAACTAAAATGCAATGAAGGGAGTAGTTAAATTTTACCGTTTGAAGATAATATGGTTTGAAATTTGAAATTTTTTTAAGCCTCAATTTTATTTTATGTTTTCGTTTATTTCCCTTAATATGACCTTTTGTTTAAAGCCATACGTTGCTACTGTATATAGTATGTTTTATTTACGTGTAACTTTAATTAATTGTTCCGCCTAAAAACTTTAATTAATTTATGGGAATGTGACTTGAGCTATGGGTGTAAACGAGCCGAGCCGAGCCCGAATAGTGGTAAGTTCGGCTTGAACTCATAAGAATTCGAACCGAGCGTAGATCGAGCTACTTCGAGCAAAGCGTTGATCGAGCCAAGCCGAGTTCGAACTAGTATCATTTTCATTCTTACATAATTTATAAAAGAAATTATATTTAGTAGTATATTGTATATATTTAATTATAAGTATTTAATTTAATCTACATATTTAAATAATTTTAAAAATATATATTTAATTAATATAATATATTTTTAATTTAAAAATTAAAAGATATAAACAATAATATAATACTACACTTTTAATATTTTATATAATTTCTATATTTAATAATAAATATATATAAAAAGAATCGAGCTTATTATCGAGTTTTCGAGCTGAATATTGGTTGGTTCGGCTTGAGATCATGTGTATTACGAGCCGAGCTTGAATCGAATTTTGACCGAACTGAGCTCGAGCAATTCACAAGCATATCAGTCTCATTTACACCCCTACTTGAGCTCAGTGATCATCTTCCTTTTGTCTTCCAATCATAGGTTGGTGTCCGATTTTCACCCGCCTTTATTCTTCATTTTTATTCTCCTTTGTAGTTTGTGTGGTTTGAGATTCTATAGATATTTGACGACATAAATGTCAATATTTTTTTTATAAAAGAACTTTAATTAATTTATGAAAAACAAAATAACGAATGAGAGAGAAGCGGAAAAAGTGAGTTGGGGCAGCCCAAGAACAGACTTTGGGCTGGGGTTTGATCTACCTTGTAATTTTCAATGGATCTCGGCCCAATATTATTACAGGCATGTGGATTGTGGGCGAAGAATCCTATTTTTAGATTTGGGCTTATCTTTTAATGAGAACTTTACAAAATTGAAATATATATTGTGTTTTGCTGCCTGAGACAATTTTTATTTTTATTTTTATTTTTTTATGTTTTCTTTTCTTACAATTTACGTTCGTCCCAGAGGTGGTGGAGCACATATTACCTAGATAAAGAGGGTTATCAACTATAAAGTTGAAAGTTTGAAAATTTAACAACCAGGTTAAATCCATCCCAATAACTTTTAATATTATTATCTCACAGATACTAAAATATGTATTATTTCAAACTATTTATTATATAATTAAATTTTTTTAATTAAATATGTAAATTGAATTTGGTACTCCCTCCTTTTAAAAAAAAAAGAAAAAGAAAAACTGTTAACTCAAATTGGATACATGTAATAATTATAAAAAGGTTACTATAAAATATATTTAAAGAAATCACTTACATTTATGTTATTTAAAATTTTCTCGTACCGAGCGAAAATCCATTATAATCCTACTACATTATGCCACCTAATTTGCCACCTAATGCATTATATGCGAAAATTCATTAACATATACTTCCTCTATTTTTCTTTTAAGTGTAACGTTTCTCATTTGCTTGTATACAGATGCACATTTTAAAATTCTAAAATTTGACTTCTATTTAAAAACTAAAAGATGGGACGAATCTAACAAGATTTTATTTGACTATACTTTTTCTTGCATAACAATGACAAAAATAGAAGCCAAAGTGCTATAATGAATAGTAAAAAAAAAATCAAATCGTAAAAAAAACGAAGGGAATAGAAGAGTAAAAGTCAAATATCCACATAATTTGAAAATAAAATTTATTTTTAAAAGGAAATAAATTGTAACACCTATGTTCTTAAGGTTTATTTATTTATTTATTTTCTAAAAAATGAAGATAAAGGAAACTAAAAGTAAGAGATTTTCTTTTTTCAAAAATTGAATTAGAAGTTATAGGAAGGAGATGAAAGGAAAATGATGTTCTTTAGTTGGAAATATAAGAAAGTAAAATAATGTATTAGTATAAATTTTGTTTGTTATTTTTTGGTAAACATTGGCACCTATGTGTCGGCAAAGGTGTGTGGGAGCTCCCAACTTACAAAGGGGGATAAAGGGAAGGGATAGGGAGCCTGTAACGCCCCGAAAATTCAAACTTGATTTTCGCAAGCATTACCGCTGTACTAACTATCCTAAACTAGTGGCCAGCTAATTTAAAACAGCTAGTACAAGACTGAGTAAACCTAAAGTGATCATCTGATTAATCCAGTTTAATGCGGAAGCTAAAACAAATAAAACACATAAGCACATAGGAGGTCTTACCATCATAATCAAATAAACATTCCAGCAGCTCATCCAGACTGTAAGCCTCTCAACAGCATACCAATATCTCAAACAGGGCTACCAGCCCAAAGCTGTAAATCACATAAGGCCACCGGCCGACAGAAAGCAGATCCTAGGCACACATGCCTCAACTAGCATAAAATCCAAGTCATAATAAGCAATAGAGAATCACATAATCACGTAAGATAAACATAAAAAGTCCTATCTATGTGATCTCTCAATACCCCAAACCCAGTCATGCTCCAGTGCCTCCAGCAGGATCTATAAAACAGACAAAAGCAAAGGGGGTCAGTACAACGTACTGAGCAAGGCTACGTGCCGGGGAGTAAGGGAAAACATCAACATATCTCATAATAATAATAAATAATAATAATAATTATAATATAAATAACAGAGCAGAATATAGATAAAGCAGATAAAAAATCACACCGTGCCATACCGGTGCTTCAACCACAATCATACAATTTATGCAAGTGATGCATGGCCTAACATACACCTATCTACCCTATATGCAAATGCAATGAATATGCCTAGCCGACACCTAAAAACCCGGGCGGTATAAACCCACGGATGAGGATATCATCAACTCCAACCCGTTACAGGATAACATACACCATCCCCGCAGGGACCACGGGCATCACAGCCCAATCACAGGCATAACAGCCAAATCTCAGGCATAACAACCAAATGTATATATGCCCAGGACGGATAGATTTAGGGATGTCAACTTTACCCATAGGGTCGGATAACCCGTCGGGTAATCGGGTATCGGGTAGGGTAGGGTAGAGATAATCGGGTAATCGGGTAGGGTATTACCCGAAACCGAAATAAATCATATCGGGTGCGGGTAGGGTACGAATTTCATATATTATCCGATTACCCTACCCGATTACCCGATTAAATATATATTTATTTATTTATCTATGTATACTTATATATATATTTAATTTATATTATATATTGAGATATATTTATGTTTGTTTATTTATTTATTTATTTTTATATTTCAAATTTATTAACTTCTGAGATTTGGAAGTAAAAACATTTATGAATTTTTTACTAAATATTCTTAAATATTACAGTATTTATTTATGTTGCTTTAGCGGTTTCTTTTAAATATTCTTTTAAATTTTGTTCTCGTGCAATAATGAAGGTTTTATTTATTTTTTTATGGTGAAAAATAAATTTTTTCTTTATTAAAGTTGGGTCGCGTAGAGTCGGTTAACTATATAATATTTAAGTTTTAGGGTACCCGTTTACCCGCAGATAATCCGCATACCCGATGGGTATTACCCGAATCCTACCCGGTATTTAATTTTAGGGTAATAGGGTAGGATAAGGGTAGGATAATTATATTTCGGGCAGTGAGTGGAGGTGGCCTACCCGTACCCTACCCTACCCGTTTACATCCCTAGATAGATTCTCTTGCATGCCCTGCATAGCTTGAAAGCATGTCATACCGATAATCCCCATATCCTCGAAAGCATAATCATATATACGCCCAGGACGGATAGATTCTCTTGCATGCCCAGCATAGCTCGAAAGCATGTCATACTGAGAATCCCCATATCCTCGAAAGCATAATAACCAATAATTCAGGCATAACAGCCAAATCACAGGCACCACAGCCAAATCACATGCATCACAGCCTAATAATCACCCCGCAGGGCCATCGAGACTCAACAACACCGGTAAAGGCTGCCTGATCAGACATTTTCAATATGTTCGTCCTTTCATAATGCAATATCATGCATTATAATAACCACCCCAAAGGGGTAACAAACATAACAATCAATAATACACCCGCAGGGCCATCGGGACTCAACAACACCTGTGAAGGTTGCCCGATCAATCATAAACATCATAACAACCCATCGGGTTAATAACCGTCAATTCCAATGCCATAACATGCATATGACAATACAGTGATATTCAAGCACCTACACACTAGGTTCGCATGCTTCTCAACATATAAGGAATTCAATACATAGCTCCCTAGGCTAAGGCATTAATGATATAATCTAATAATCCACATATACTTAATGATATCATAATTCAACAGTTTCCATAAGCAATTCAACAACCCCCACGGACCAATTGATTAACCCATGGTTTACCAATAATATTTGGGGAAGTCATAACAATAATTTGTGCAAAGAAAACATCATTATAGAATCAAAATCGCACAAAAAGGGCCAAACAGGGCCTTCCTGCGCTCACTGCGCACCCGCGCGCGTAAAACGGGTGACATACGCAGCCGAGTACTGTAGCGATTTACTGTAGCAATTACTGTAGCGAGTTACTGTTATAATTATTGTAGCGAGTTACTGCGGTAACTACTGTGCAAGTTACTGTGGTAGTTACTGTTCAAAATTACCATGGTAATTACTGTTCAAATTACCGTGGTAATTACTGTGGCGAATTACTGCGGTAACTACGCGAGTTACCGCGGTATCGTAGTTACCGCGGTAACTACTGTACAGGTACTGTAGCACTATTGTAGCAGTACTGTAGCAGTTACTGTAGCAATTACTGTTCATCGTCTTCTCCGATTTTCCAATCGGTTTTCCGGCAATTTCGCCGGAATCCGACCCCCAAATACCCCAAAAATACGTAATTTAAGCAATATAATCCCTTGCCTTGAATATAGACGAGTCCCCAAGCTTCCCTCTTCAACCTCCAAGCTCCCGATCCACAATCCAAGCCTTAGCTTCCCCCAACACCAATATAGCTTTCAATCAAGAATCCAAGCTTCCCAAATGCACAAAACTACAAAAAGTTCACCAAAATCTTCATTCCCGTCACCACCATGAACCCCACCAAAACCACTTGGTCATTGATATATATATATATATATAAAACATGGTAATTACTTCATGAAATAAGAATAACATGTTAATAGTGATCAAATTCTTTTCCTTACCAAACACAATTGGTTTGAGTTATATGGGCTATGACAATTTAAGTAAAGGTTTCGGATTCGAGCATTTGTGTATACAGACTTTTGCTTTTGAGAGATACAACCCTTCAATGCCTATCAGATCCCGAGAGATTAGTATTGTGTCCAATGTGACATGGAAAAACACCGCCAATAAAATTCTTTTCCTTTCAAATTAACGCGAATTTAGTGAGATGGTTTTTAAGAAAAAACATACCCCTTCAAATCTTTTACTATTTCCTTTCTAAGTAAGCTTGAGAAACAATTTTTTCTCTCTCTCTCTGTTTTTTTTTTCGGTATTTGAAAAGAAGTCAAAAGCACAACTTAAGTTCACACATGTTAAAAAATATTAAATAAATTAAAAAAACTTATGGCATCAATTTGTACACATTTCGATAGCAATACCACATTTATGGTTTATTAACCTATATTTTATAATTCACAACTAAATCAATAAATATATTAAAAAAAAATTGGCTGTATAGGCTGTTAAAAAAAGAGGTAATAATTAAAATAGGCCACCAGAAGGAGTCATTTTTATTTTTGGGACATGATATTGTGATTAGGAAAATAGACCATTATAAGGATTTCGGGCCTAAATTTAGGCCATTGGGCTGTAATTCGGGCTGCGATGGCCTAAAAGTGGAAATGATTACTTCTGGTGGCCTATTTTAGTTTTTTTCAATTACTATTTTATTTTATTTTATTAAAATAAATAATACTCATTACGTGTCATTATTTTTGCCATACTTTCTTTTTTTTTTCTTGTTCCAATATTTTTATTTCATTTTTATTTTAAAAAATAATTAAATATTAATCGTCAAACCTACCATTACTTCACGTTAATAAATAAATATATTAAACTTTTAAATTACCTACTATCATTAATAATTCCAGTCCACCCTACAGACACATATGAGTAAATCACAAATAAATAAATAAATTAAAATTATGGGGTTGGGGACTTACTCTAGTGGTAAGTCCCCCAACTCCCAACCTATAGGTTGGGGGTTCGAATCTCCACCCGGCCATTTATCCCTCCTCTTTGTTCCCTTTGTAATTATGTGGCTTGAGCTCCCACCACCCGTTCCAGGCCTCCAGTGGCTCCAAAAAAAAATTTAACTCATTACAATCACATTATATAAATATTTAAGTTACTTTTTTTAACACTATTAATAGGACGGAGGGAGTAGTATAAGAAATAAAATAAATATTAATTCAAATATATTATAAAATAAGTAAAATAAATACATATTCAAATAAGTTATAAAGTAAAAATAAACGTATTTTATTATAAGTATCCCAAAATTTTCGACATGAAATTTTTCGGACATGTGTATGTTTGGCAATTAATATTTAATTAGTTTTAAAATGAAAATGAAACAAAAAATGTTGGAATAAGAAAAAAAGAAAGTAGGACATAAATAATGGCACATAATGAGTATTAATTATCTTAATTACATAAAATAAAAAATAATTCAAAAAAACCAAAATAGGCCAGCAGAAGGAGTCATTTCCACTTTTAGGCCATCACGGCCCGAATTCCAGTCCAATGACCTAAATTCAGGCCCAAAATCCTTCTAGCGGCTTATTTCTCTAAATCAAAATATGGTGGCTTAAAAGTGGAAATGACTCCTTCTGGTGGCATATTTTAATTATTACCTCTTAAAAAAAATACAAATTAAATGAATAAGTGGAAAGATAATACTCCTAAGTAAAATAAGAAAAGATTGCATCCCATCAAAGGGGACAAGTCCTAAAAACAAAGAGTGGTAGTAATAATTCCTTGAAACATAATCATTTTGTACTAAAAGTAGTGAGTGCCCAAATATGCCTATTCAATTTGTTAAACCTTAATCCAAAAGAACAAAGACAATAATATATTAAGTAGATCACACTGTCCCCAAAAATAAACCACAAATGTGTCCATTGCCAAAAATTCACAAAAGTTGGGGAAAAGCAAACTAAAAGTAAATTCCCCATTATCATTTTATCATCATTGTATAGAGAAAGACAAGACACCACACTAAAGTCAAAATATTTTATTAACATTATAATGTTCTCTAGGCTCTACCATTAGGTCTTGTCTAAGATTGTGTGTGTTTGGAGCAAACAGATTCATTAGCGGATAACGGATTCGTGAACACCGGATCTTTGATTCGGCCATTCTTTCTTTTAACTCGAATTTCTTAGCTTCATTTTGAGTTCATAATTCTTTTCAAGCAAAGATTTAGTTTGTTGTAAACAAACATTACATTGTTGAAACATTCCTTTAATCTCTTGATTTTCATCTTCAATTGATTTGAGAAATTGTGTCATCTTCTCATTTTGTGTCATCCACACATACAATGAAACAATTCCGAAGAAAATTTCAGATGAGTCAAAATTTATTCTTACATATTGTCAATGGTGTTGAAGCTCATGACAATTGCTTACGTTATTATGAAATGATTTTTAAAAACAAAAGAGGTGCTAATGCTCTAAATAATTTATTATTTTATTGTATATATTATTGCTATATTTAAAGTTAATACAATTTCCTATTTTATTCAATTCATATTATTTATAAAATATATTTTATTTTAATCTAAAATTTTCTAGACCAATGAATGCAACAAAAAATAAAATTTATTAAATAATAATCAATCTCATATAATTTTTTTAAAATATTTATATTTAATGATTCAACACTAAAATGGTGTAGGAGTCGTTGGAGTAGAAAATATTTAGTGTAGGAATATACTATGAATATGCCATTTTTCCCACCAATTTGATGTAATTTTTTTGGAGAAACATTGAAAATGCTCTAAGAAAATAGTGTGACACTTTTTGGTCCCATATTTACTTTTACTTTTGTTTTAAAAAACATTGACACACTATTACAAAGGATAAAGGGGGAGAGATAGAAGGCCAGGTGGGAATCAAACTCTTAACCATAAGATTTAAAGTCGGGGAACAATGCCACTAGACGACCCCCCATTTACTTAACTTGTGCTTATTTATCGATCAATTATGATATTTAAAGGCTTAATAATAAGTTACTGGACTTTACCATTAAGTAAAATTCAATTTTTCTATTTATAGGGTGTTTGGATAAGTTGCAAGAAAATAGATTATCTGTTTATTGCGTTTTCAAAACTTAAACAATCAGTTTAATCACTAAAAAATGATGTTGCAAACCCGATTATTTGCATTTTAAAAACACAATAATAAGATAAGTTGTTTGGTACCGCTTATCCAAACAGCCTTATAATCATCAAGCGGTGATTTTGTGCCATTTCATGTCAACTAGTATGATAAATTGGTCGTGTGATTCCTTGCTCATATTAAATCGAAATCTTTTTCTCCTAATCGGTACGTATAATGTAGTTTGTCTACTACCTATGAGCCATTGAAGCTGCTTTACACATACCTAACATAAAAGCCTAAAAAATAAGTTGAGAATAATCCATGATGCATTTCACTATATTATGTCCATTGTCACATACTACTATATTTAATGAGAGCCCTTTACAATACAGCCGGGAGTTTCAGTTTTTGTGCAATTTGTACACACGAATTGTGGTGCATAAGGTAATATACTAATATAATATTGGCCCTGTTTGGGAATTAACTATTAGACCATCTCCAATAGCCAACATTAAACTCAAACCCATTTTACAGTAAATGTCACATCAAATAATAATTCATTTCCAACCATTTACGCTAAACTCAAACTCAAAAGAATATTCTCTATATATTCTTTCCCATACAAACTTATTTATTTTTCAATCATACCTATCATTTTTTATAAATTATACATTAACCCCACATAAATTTAATACTCATTAATTAAGAAAGAATTACATAATTAGAATACGAATTACACTAAATGGTGGGACATACTTATTTATTTAAAAGCAAATGATTTTTATCCAACATCAAAAATTGAAATTTGTGAGTTTTTCCCACAAGTGTTCAACTAATGCATTACGAAGTTCAAAATGTGCATCTCTACTTCTCATGTTCGTGCATATGCTCAAGCTGATCAAGTGTGTATTTCACAAAAAGAGCCAAAGAACAAGGTCAACCGGATCCTTATGCAACTGGAACATATTCTCCGTATTTCAATAGTGTTGGAGGATCTCATGTTGATTTAGATGACTATTAACTTAATTTTCCGTTTGCGTAGTTATTTGGTTGTTTAATATTGTAGGTTTCTTTAAGTATTTGAGATGTGTTATTTAATTATATTTTTGTATGCTAATGTAATTTTTTTTAATGATTGCTAAGATTGTATCAAAATTTTAAAAATTTAGTTATCTTTATATTTAAAATTTATTTTATAAAGAAACCTTAAAATTTTTAATCTAAATAAATATAAAATAAATTTAATAAAAAAATGTATGAAGTATAAAATTATTAACCATAATACAAAATTGAATCAATATTCAATTTGCAGCAATTGGAGGGATGAGATTGCAATTATTTTAATTAAAAAAAGTGAGATAGGTTTGTGAATAGTAAAAACTTAAATTTGAGTATTTACTATTCATAAAACTCAAAAAACTCAAAATAGATTTGGATTTACGGTATTGTTGGAGAGAAGATGCCAATCCATTTTGAGTTATAGGGTACCATTGGAGATGTTCTTAGTTGTTAACTGATTATGTGAGTAATGACTAGTTAAAATTAGCTATTTGACAATTTCGAGACCAACTTTTTGCCTAGAATAAGCTAAATCCAAAATGTTGCTACTTGCAACGGTTTCAAAAATAGCTGATTGAATACTATTTTAAGTTATTTTATCTTTCTAAATAAGCTAATTTATTTCAAATTGCCTTGAATAAGCTAATTCCGTTTAGCTGTTTACAGTGCCAATAAATTCTTGGTACAACTGTTTCAACTCATAAATATTACTACTATCAAATGCAATTGGTCTGAGTGGCATAAGCCTCTGACAGTTTAAACAAATGTATCGGGTAATAAAAAGTAATCACAATGATTAAGAAAATGTGGCAAGGATATTAAATATCATACCATCATATTCATATATGAGGTGCTTACGAAGATTCTACTTGGCATGCAATTTGCATAAATCTTACACACTTGTGTAATACTCCCTCCGTTTTTTTATATCTTCACCATTTGAATAGTTGACACTATTCATTAAGTAACTTTGATTCAACATTTTAGCACAATTGTGTAAGATAAAACATAGTCAATTGAGATCTTGTTGGATTCGTCTAATCGCGTAGTTTTATAACATCAATTTTTTACAATTTTTACTTATATATAATTTTAGTTATTAATGATTAAAAACTTGTATTGGATTGCGTGCAGTGAAGAAGTGGAGAAGTTAAAAAAAAACGGAGGGAGTACGAAAGTACTATATGTCGAAGACGTGTTTTCGTTCTCTACTTGGGTGAGTAAACAAATAAATTATTTTTTTGGTAAACGTGACACTCATGTGTCGGCAAAGGTGTGTGGGAGCCCAAACCCCACAAATTACAAAGGGAATAAAGGGGAGGGATAGTGGGCCTGGTGGGGATTCGAACCCCAATCTATGGTTGGGAGAAGGAGGACTTGACCGCTAGAGTAAGTCCCCAACCCCATAAACAAATAAATTATTGATCCACCAATTAGTCAATTACACAAAAATCATGAATAAACATATTCATGAACAATAGTAATTTATTGATCCACCAATTACATCATAACAAACTTGTAACATGACTCAACTCATGCAAAAATAAAATAAAATATTCCCCATACCCTCCCCTTCTCACTCCCTTCTAAATTATTTCGGCTACACAACATACATGATTTTCCAGAAATATATAGTAAAGACTGGAGAACATATAATTATACGCTTATATATAGATGTTCAAATTGATTTAATTGAAAATTTTTTTTTATTTATTTAGTTTTAGGTAGCTATTAAATGTTTTTATTTATATTTTTAGGTAGCAATGCAACGTGGCTCCCAAATAAACTGGGACCGTCGGCCCTCTTTGCATCCGCCCAAGTGTAGCCCAAAGTACTCTGCTGTGTTCGCAGTCCCCTTAACGCCGTCACTTTTGACGTCGTTAAGACGGCCTTTCTTAATGAATCCTCCAACGGAGACGGCCGTCAGGTTCCTGTACGAATTGAATGAGGCGGCGGCGGCGGACGTCGGAGTCGGCGGCCTTGGAATCATTCGTGAAACTCGGGGCGGCGGCGGAGGTGGCAGTGAATGTGCGACCGTTACTTTTTTCTCTTCCTCTTCCTCTTCCTCCGCCACATCGGCGGCGGCGGCGATTGTGGTTTTGGCAGCCTTCAGATTCCGATCTCCGATTCCAATGAATTTTGTCATCATCACGCCTGATTTTTGCGGTGATTCCATTTGAAATGTCTCTTCTTCCTCCTCGTAACCGTCGTCGCGCCCAGCGTCGCCGTCATCTCCATCGAGAATTTCTTCATCGGTGGATTCCTCAAATTCAGAAGCTCCGTCGCTTTCCTCGGCGGTTTCAGTGGCCGACGGCGAGGCACAAAGCAAACTCAAAACCAGGCGTCCATCGCAGCGCTGAGCCTGGAAAAAATTTCTCGGAGGAACGGAAACCGCTTCGACCACCAGCCTACCATTCTCCCTGCGTGAGTTCATGTGAATCGACGCGCCGGAAATCGACTGAATCGGCGGGGGAAGCGGCGTCTGAGATAGCGTAGCCGGCGATATCCTATACTGGGGAAAAAAATCCTCAAATTGATCCTCCACCTCCACCTCCTTCAATTCCTCCTCCAAAACCCTATCATCCCAATCCTTACCCTCATCCACCGAAAAGCAATCCGATCCGGTCTCCGATCCGAGGCTCTCCGTGCAAATCTTCAGACTCTTGTCACTCAACGCGCTCGACGATCGCTTCACCAGGGGATGAACGTACACCGCCGCCGACGGATCGTTCTCCTTCTTTGACATCATAATCGAGCTCCAAACATCCTCTAACGCTGCAGGCTTCTGTTTCTCCACCTCGTCCTCGTCCTCCTCATCCGACGAATCAGAAACCGAAACCGAAACCGGAAGCTTCATCAACTCCTGCGAAGAAACAACCTTCTTCATCATCATCCCATTCTGCTCCAGCCATTTCTTCGAAGACATATCCGCGGAGAGCGTTCTTCTAATCGAACCTTCCGATCTCCCTCCGCCATCAGTATTCAGAATCGCCACTATCCCCTGATTGATCATCGATTTTTCCTCGACTGGCGCAGCAAAAACTCGACTCAGAGAGCCTGTCATCTTCATCATTATATATATATATAACTATAGCAGCACCGACAAAAGGTAACCGTTCAGATCTTCCTTTCCCTGTAAATCATCCAATTCAAATTCAAGCTCCCACACAAAATGATAGTAGAACAAATTACATCAAAATTGCGTATGAACTATGAACATGAATTTCAAAAAACAAAAACAATACCTAAAATGAAGAGAGCAACAGCAAGAGCAACAGCACCCACAGAAGTATGGATGGTGGTGGTTGCAACTTGCAAGCGCTAACGGTAAAAAAGAGGGAATGAAGAAGTGAGTGTGAAGTGAAGAGTGAAGTGTTCTTGTTGGCTTGATAGCAAGGGGAAGGAGACGCAATGGTGCGGTATTTGTAGGGAATTGTGGAGGGCATAATGATAATTTTGCGAGAAATGGGGAAATGGGCAATGGCGGGACCCAAATCCATACGCCACCGCGAAAATGACATTTCTTTTTAATAACTCGATTTTTAGGCTTTATAGAATCTTGAGCCAAGACATATGTTCTTAAATTCTTTTTCCATCTCGACCAATGGCATTGCGTAGTAAATTCATAATTTACTAAGATTGTTTTTATTTATCAAGTTTCTAGGATTTTTAAATTGAAAAATGCATACTTATAGTAGCATTTTCCATTGGGAGTAGGGGTGGGAATAGGCCAGGCTTGGCCTTGTACAGCCTAGGCCTACTAAGGTTTTGAAAGGCCTGGGCCTGGCCTATTAGCCTTTATAGGCTTTGTTTATAGGCCTTAGCCTAGCCTTTTTAATTAAATAGGCCAGACTTTAGCCCTTTAAGTGGCCTATTTAAGCTTATTAATTTTTATTTTTTTTAAAAAATATATAAATATTAAATAAATAATAAATAATAATAATAATAAATTATAAAAGATTATATATAAAAAGTAAACAGGCCGGCCTATTAGGTTTAAATAGGCTTTCTATAAGGCATGGCCTATACCTATATAACTAAATAGGCCTTAAGAAGTACCCAAGCCTAGCCTATTTGGTAAAAAGGCCAGGCCAGGCCAGACCTTAAATAAGCCAGGCCGTAGGCCCCTATCGGGTAGCCTGACCTATTCCCACCCCTAATTGGGAGTAGATATCATGCAGACCGACTCCATATGCTGTGATGTTGGAAGGAGTATTTGTGTGATGGATTATAGTGTGTGATGTGTATGATTGATTACGTGATGTTTGGGCGATAGACCATTAAGTAACTTTTTTGCCGTTAATCCAATTATTTAACGAATGACAACACTACATATATACTTGTTTGATCATATATCTTTTAATTTTTGGTAAATTTGTTATCTATCCCATTATTTTGTGTACGCAATTATTATTATTTAGAGATTAAATTATTATTGTAAATAATTTTTTTTATTAGGGTTAACTTGCAATGATTGCATCCTCACAAGCATCCCGTAGAAAAAGATCTAGTTACATCCTACGACCAAAATAAAAAAGATCCGGACAAGGGAGGTATCGAACACCTCATTATCAAGACCAAAAATGAAAAAGAGAACTATAACTTATTGTGATGTCTGAGTAGGCATTAGTGATGTCTGGGTGGATATATATAATGTCCGCCGTTACCATAACATATATAAATGTTTGATCGTATATTTTGATTTTTGAATGATTTGTCATCTATCCCATTGTTTATGTAATTAAAACTTATTATTTACAATTTTCATTGCACTTAACTCATTAACTCGCAATGATGGTATCATCATGCACCCCGAATAAAAATCTATTTCCACCCTACAATCAAAATAAAGAAGATCCAGACAGGGAGGTGATGAATACCGCATTGTCAAGACATAAAAAAAGAGGGAACTACAAGTACAACTTATTGTGATGTTTGAGTAGATATTAATGATGTCTGGGTAGATATATGTAATGTTTGCCGTTGTTATCTATACTCTCCCATTACACATCCACAACCCATCACATAAATTACTTATCCCATATATTTGCACATGCATGCAGTTTCTTCAATTGCACATTAATTCTACTGATTGGGAACTTATACAATACTCCCTCCGTCCCACTTTAATTGTTCTGTTTGACTTTTTGGTATTGTTCATTGTTTAACTTTGACTTAGTATTATTGTAAGTATATATTTGATAAAAGAAAAAAGTCGAGTTGGGTCTCGTTAGAATCATAAAATCATGTAGATTTAAAATATAATATTTTATATAATTTTTTGTTGTATATATTTTTATATATTAACGATTGAAAATGTGAATTGGATTTTGTACAGAAATAAAATTTTAAAAAAAAAGGTTAAATGAGAGGGAGGCGGTACAATTTTTGGTGAGATCACAAATTTCATATTTCACACCATAACTGCATATGCAGTTGGTGTGTGAGTCTGTACACTATCTAATCCGTTTTCCATTGTTGGCGTTTCCATATATGGTAATCAATTTAAAAACATTTGCAAACAAATTAGCGGGCAGGGAAATTTTTAGCTACCAATCTACCATAATTATGGTTATGGTCACTTTCATGGCTTACAAGAATCAATGTTCTTAGTGTACAAACTCTAAAAAATAATATAGTACTATTTTATAATGAAAATTCCAACCTCTTAACATTGAAAAAATTGCAAACCAGGATCTCAACCCTATTATATTCAATTGAGGTGACATTCAATTGTACCAAATTAATCCAACAATGGGTTTGTCTCAAATTGAAGGTCCCATTTAATTCAAGATTCAGTTATTGTCGTCAGTACAGTGTTCTAACTACGTGTTTGTGAAAGCAGTAAAGAACGCAAGCGTTTTACCCAGTTCGATTTTGCAATCTATATCTGGGAGATACCAATCCAGGCGACTCTACTAGACTAAAGACCAAGAATACAGACACTCTATCCAATCCCTAACACCTGAAACCAAATTCCAACACTAGATGAACGATTTAGTCGAGCAGACGTAGTTAGGACTCCCCCTCAACACGTCTGTAGGGAAAACACCCTAATTGGAATCTCCAAGGCACGATCACCGTCTGTCATCTGAAACTTTTGACAAATTTCATTAACACGAGTATTTTATAAAATATATCAGGTTTGGATTTATTAAATGAAGAGAGTTATGATTTATGGGAAAGGGTTTAAGGATATATTAAGAGTATCACTTTTTATTACTCAGGTGGGGTGCTTTAATTTCAAATGGCGTTGCAGTCCTCTCATGTCATGAAACTTTTGACAAGTCTCATGGTACAACCGGGATAGATTGACCTTCAGCCTGTCACACTGAGGGTCCCCGGCATATGTGCCATGATACTTCTCATGATTTCATGTCATAAGATTACCTACCATGAAACTTTCGGCAGATTCCCACTACGTGAGTATTTTCTGAAAAATCACATTTTTTTACTTGTGTTAAGAAACTGTGCCCCCGAAAGCGCACGGAGTCAAAAATTGCAGTAATTTATAGTAAGTACCGGATCGTTCACTGGAGGATGTGCGATGGAAGCAGGGCCCACGCCGTTTACTAAGATTTTCCACTCGGTTACTCGATTCAAGTTTGTGAAATGACTAACAACTACTTGACAGAATTTAAACTGAGTTATGAAAGCAATTAAAATAAAGCAGATAAAATTATTCTAGAAAGCGAACTAAATTTAATCTAAGAAAGCAATAGAATTATTCTAAGAAAGCGATTAAGATTATTCTAAGAAAGCAGATTTAAAATATGACAGAAGGGACAGGAAGAAAAGAATAAAGATTGGACAAGATTCAGATGAAACACAATTAAACCTCCATTTTAATACACAGATCTTAGCTTGGGATAATCCGTCAGTTAGCTAATTCTCATGCTCTCTATACCATGTTCCCTTTAACAGACAGGTACTTACAGCAAGAGTTTACATGCTCTTAAGAAAATAAATTCTAAGATACCACAGACGCATAACTACCCTTGCAATGCATTGCTAAGGTATGTTAATTATCTATGGTGGACAAGCAACACCTGACACATCATTAGTTGAAGTGTCAAGTACTGCTATCATTCCCCCATGTCACGCCCAAAGATTCTAATCAAGCCCTGAACTATCCCTTAACTATCAGTCCTAGTAGCAGTTACACAACTCTCAATACAACCGAGTGACCTCTAGAGAAAGCAGTTAAAAGAAAGCGGTAAAAGAAAGCGGTAAAGAGAGCATTTAAAATCCTATCACTCGGAGGTTTTTGAAAGTTTGACCCTGGTAGTAAAAGAAAGCCCCCAGTCAGAATGACCGGATGTGGATCAAGAATTCCCTATTCTCGGTGAACCGCTCGCAGTGTTCACTTCTCGTCGGGTGGTTATGAGATACAAACTAATGAAAAGAACTAATAAATTAGTTCGTTCCGGATGCACTCACTCAGGACTCAAAAATAGGCTTTGGCAGAAGAAGATAGCAGTTAAAAGAATACTCAACCCTACCTTAGAAAATAACCAAGGCCCGAATGTTGTTCCTCTAGTGTTATCTATCACACCTTGTCGGAATCCAAGTGGAATCTGACCCAGTGCAATATTTAATACAAGATTTCCAACAAACAGCAATTTTGGAAAATAATAAATCTGAAAATCATTCCCTATCAGGTGCTAGACTCTCAATAAGAACACAGACCCTTTCAGTCTAGGTGAGACCTAATCGCTGACTCTGCTTCTAATTTCCCAAAATCAACCCCCAGTCGGATATGAATTAGTCATAACTGTGGAATTTATCCCTTACTAAGATCCGGATTTTATAAAGGAGTTTTTGTTGGAAATTTAATATGAGACATCTGATTTAAATCAAGACTTCTATGTCCAAGGGAAGGATCCCAAAATAATTATGACCACTATATTTACATAATAATATCATGCATAATTTTATAAGGAAGTGTAAAATTAAATTAACCCAAAATATAAGGTGGGTTTAGACAGAAGTTGGAACACAAAGATGAAATAGCCGGAGATGAGGAGAATTTATTTGGCTAAAAAGGATGACTGGAATAGTTTTAGACAGCAGATAATCTTAAATGACAGTGGTCGCTATCATTCAGATCCTTACTATCTGTGAATCAGAGAAAAACCTACATGTTCTTTTGCTGCCTTAATTACTAGACAACATTGACCTATGTCGTCTAGTGTTGGGACAGTTCGAGATTCGGGTTTGAAATTAAGATAAAGAAAAGAAAACTGTATCCGGATAGGAGTCAGCTGAGCAGCTATTATAATCCCGGATGGACGAACCGCCAAGGCTTCCACCGGCCACTATCCAGACCATGCAAAATAACATCTAATAATTAATATACAGACCACGAGCTAGTTATCCGTGTGGGAATACCCGCCAACATTAATCTGATATATTCCTTATTAGCTGTTTCACACATTACGGGAAAAGTCAAAATAAATAAAAGAAAATATTTTTGGGTCATCTTGTAACACCCCGGTTTTTGGTCACCCAGGTCGGGGTGTCACCGCCACACCTCCCTAGCAAGACACGGTTTCTCCGAGCTTGCTAAAGAGATGCAAGGCTATGGTTTTTCAGAATTTAAATCATTCAAACAGCCCATTCATATATAATTTAAAAATAATACATCAAAGTTGCAGCGGAAAATAATAATTACATATGTATAACGCAGCGGAAATTAATAATAGGGCCAACATGGCCAAGACACGGGTTAAACAGGCCCGCTCATGCAATTTCTAGTCTAACATAACATTTAAAAATAAATTGTTTCCCCAAACTTCCCATGAATGCATATGATGATGCATATTCTTCCGCTCTGAAATAAACAGGGAAATAAAAATGGTTTGGTCAGCACTACGTGCTGAGTAAGTTAACACATACAAGATTATGAGGTTTCAAAGCCTTTATTTAACTTTAATGAAAACTTGTGCATAATTTAAATAATTCATGTAATCGCATAATTTAGAAGTATGGATTCATAAGATCATCATATAGCTTGCAACGCAACTAAATAAGTGGCCATAAATTTAACAACACAATTTAATACAGATTTAATTTGGAATTCTCGCAACTCCTCGTTTCATATCTCTTACAGATCACCACCGCTAGGGCTCTTATGTCCGCCAGCCTTACGCCTGGGCTCTTATGTCCACAGGTATCATGGTCGATCCAGATCTTTTAGTTAGAGTTAATCCGTCCGCTAGACATACGATCACTGTTTCGCTAGGGCTCTTACGTCAACCTAGACATACACTTGGGCTCTTATGTCCCAAGCCGCAGAGAACATTGACAGTATCTAGCTTAGTCATAACCCGCAATATTTTAATCTTCTCGTTTCATGTATCGTATGTCAAAGTATTTCTATTCGTTTCAACCTCAAAGGCTAATTCCACCGTTTCAACAAGATTTCAAAATTTCGTTCGGTAAATCACAGTTTACTCTAAAATTCGTTAAAAATCAGATTTAATTTCAAAAATTCCGAAATTTCACATCTGACTCCGAAACATCGAGATCTACAACTTTCGTGTTTTAACTTTTTCGATCCGAGATACCTAAATAGGTCAAAAACACTAATTTTCACAGAAGTACTGTTCTGTCCGAATTCATATAACTCAGTTTAAAGATTTCGAATTTTACCATAGCAAATCAACTCCAAATTTAATGAAATTTTACAGAGATCATCCTAAGACAATTATCTACAACTTTCATGTTCGGCTAAAGATCTAATTCGGCCTAGAACCATAGTCAAAAACGTCAACAAGTTCGCACCTATGTTCTGTCAAGAATTTCAAGATCCAAGTTTCAGCAGTTCGGTTCGGAGTGGATTTCATATATCAAATCATCATGAAAAATTCTGAAATTTCACGGAGGTGTTCTTAACATATAGATCTACAACTCCTATGTTCAACGCCAAGCCTAGATCGGCCTAGATCTAAGGTAGAAATCACCATCAAGTTCGAATAAAGAATCTTTCGTCGTTTCAAGATCTAAATCTAAAGCAGGCTCGTTTACGATCAGTTTCGGATATCAAAACACGATGAAAAATTATGAAATTTTTACACAACCTAGATCAGAGTCTTAGGAACGTTTTTCGTGTTTTAAGTTTTCCCGTTTCAGGTCGTTTAAAGGTTCGGAAAAATTAGACAAAACTGTTGCGCCGTTAGAAATCACATGTTGACAGATTTACGAAAGATTTGATTAAGTTTCTAGATTCAAATATTTTAACTACTCCCAAAACCATGTAAGCGTTAACTTACAGATTGTTGAGCGTCCGGGATCTTCGATTCGGAGGCGTGGCTTCCCGTCCTCCGTTTATCCTCTCCGTTTGTCGGGTTCTTCGCTCTCGATTCGGATCGGGGGTTTAGAAAAGAAAGAGATCGAATTTAGGATTCGTTTTGAATCAAGAACAGGAAAAAGAATGGACAAGGATGGTTCGTATCTTACCCCGACAATCGAAGGCTCCCAATTTTCGTCCAAGTCAGTCCCGTTGTTCGGTTTTGTGCCTCCGACGACTTCCGGATCTAGGGTTTCGAATGTATGGAAGGTTGTAGGGTTTCGTAAAGGTATACGGAGCTCCTAGAAGGTCTTATTTATAGATATCTAAGACCTAGGGCGTCCAAAATCTGACCCCAAGGGTCTTGGGTCGAGATATGTTCAACCGAAAGTCGAAAAATCCGCGTTCGGGCGAGAGAATCTCGCTTGGGTTGTTGCTGCCAGAGTGGCGCGGTCGTGGCGCGGTCTTAGGCCATCAACCGCGCGGCCAGCGCGCCACTCACGCCTGGACTCCGGTCCGGGCGGGTCGTGCGATCCGTCGCGCTTTTCCTCCTCTTTTTCGGACTTCTATCCCTCTATGTTCCCAGATTCCAATTTCCGGGGTATCTTCGGACTCCGATTTCCTATCCTAATTTTATTCGGATCTAAATTTACATTTGGACTCGGGTTATTGAGTCTATCGGTGTCGGGTTCCCGTGTAACCATTTATTCGATTAAATTGTCTTCGGCTTCCCGGATTCTCGAAATCTTGATTCATTTTTAATTGAAATCTCATTTCTCGTCTTCTATGATTCTTTATTCATTTATCATGTTTATTATATTTATTTATTTATTTTATTTTATTTTATTGTATTTATTTTATGTTGGAAAATTCTCGGGTATTACAGTCTACCCTCCTTAAGAATCAACTTCGTCCTCGAAGTTGTGTTTCGGCTTTTCTCGTGCTAAAGTCTTTTGTTTATTTTATCATTTTGTGACTGAACTTAGAATTAAGACTTCTAAGCTGCCTACGTACCCTGTGAAAGGGATCAAGCCATAACGTAGTTCAAAACAAGTTGAATTTGCTTATTTATGATTTAGGATACATGATATCGAGTCGAACTCCAAAAATAAATTGTTACGGGGTATCACATCCCCTCCCCCTTAGGATTTCAGTTATGTCCCCATAACTGCCTATTCATTATTCTCAAGAGGTTTCGGGTTTTGGTCTTGTTCCTCGTCACTCTCCCCTTGCTGAAGGTTCACCAAATCTACTCTCTTTTCGATCGCCTCCTCTGGCGTTCGACATCCACTAGCCTTGTGACCAAGCTTGCCGCACCTACGGCAGGTTCCAGGCTTCGGGCATTGGCGCACCAGATGTGCATGGTTGCATCGTGGGCAACGTGGTATAAACACACCACGGTTATCGTCTCCCCCATTGTTGAGACCTTTATTCCCTTTCCTTCGGGATCCATTGTCTTTCCTAGAGTTGTTATTGTTGTCTTTCCGATCCTTCTTCTCAAGTCCTTGCGAGTCCTTGCTCGACTCACCATGTTCCTTACGCTTCAATTGCTGGATTCGAGCAATTGATACGGCGCGATCATATATCGTCTGCAGGTTCGCGAATTGTCCTACTGCAAGTATCTCCCGGATACTAAGGTTCAGACCCATCTCGAATTTCTGAGCCTTGTCAGAGTCGGTTGGTACTATCCTCGCAGCGAATCGTACCAGCTCCTTGAACTTGCTGTAGTACTCTTGCACGGTTTGCGCACCTTGCTTTAGGTTGATGAATTCCTCGTACTTCGCAGTCTTGGTGCTCAGTGGATAGAATCTTTCCCTCAAAGCTTCCTTAAGTTCTTCCCAGGTGTAGGCTTCTTCGTCTTCCGCTGAATTTGCTTGGAGATTTTGCCACCACTCATCGGCTTCGCCTCCTAGGTAGTAGGTTACTACGTGTATCTTTTCCTCATCAGGGCACTTGATAGCGTTCAAGAGCTTGTCAAAGGTACGGATCCATCCTTCCAACTTGGCTGGATCCTCTTGGCCGTCATAATGGGGTGGGTTGTAAGGGTTCACTAATGCCAAGTAGTTGACTCGGGCTACTGGCGGAGGTACTGTTTGTGTCCTATGCACCTCGGCATTCCCCAATGCTACAAGGAGTTCCTCTACAGATTTTAAACGTGCTTCCATATTATTGGGCGCTTGAG
Organism: Hygrophila difformis; assembly: GCA_030278955.1. Lineage (NCBI taxonomy): Eukaryota > Viridiplantae > Streptophyta > Magnoliopsida > Lamiales > Acanthaceae > Hygrophila > Hygrophila difformis. The sequence goes on along the minus strand of JAOANR010000013.1, from coordinate 37,191,983 downwards.
GCACTTGCTCTCCTAGGTTCTGAGGACTTTCACTGTTGTTGGGCGTGTTGGAAAGGTTAGCGTCAGTGCCGTTTGGACTCACCTTCCTTGGTTTCCTCCTAGGCGCCATTTTCTGCTACATGTGTATAGATTAGCTTATCTTGGTTTAGATAGATCGCTCGGACAAGACGTTTCGTAAATTTCTAATTTCAAATTTTCGGATTTGTTGTTTGGAAATCCAAACAAGATTTTTGGAATAAGAGTGTTTTAATAAACTTGATTTTTTTTTATTGTTCCACATGAGGAAGTTTTCTAATTTGTACAAGGGTGGGAATGACTAAGGTCGAGGATTGTTATGATTAGGCGAACGCATAGATTAACGCGATCTAGAACTAAGGCAGGATCAGTATCTAGCTATTGTTTCTAATTCGATGTCATGCCTCAAGATTATATTGGTGTAACAAGAGATCTAGGTTAAACTTCGCCAAGATTCTAAGTTCAAATTTGCCAAGATTCTAAGTTCAAATTCGCAAAGATTCTAAGTTCTCTAAAAGAGATGCAATATGCAAATGCGAGTGATGATTTCCCCCAAAAAAATAATTTATGCACTATATATATACTTTTCCCATGGGGTTTAAAATAAAAATTTCTCCATGGAAATAATACTTTAAAATTTAAAATAATAGTCAAAATATTAATAATAGTTTAAAAATAATAATGGTTTAAAAATAATAGTTTAAAAATAAGAACAATAGTTTAAAAATATTCCGGGCTCTGATACCACCCTGTAACACCCCGGTTTTTGGTCACCCAGGTCGGGGTGTCACCGCCACACCTTCCTAGCAAGACACGGTTTCTCCGAGCTTGCTAAAGAGATGCAAGGCTATGGTTTTTCAGAATTTAAATCATTCAAACAGCCCATTCATATATAATTTAAAAATAATACATCAAAGTTGCAGCGGAAAATAATAATTACATATGTATAACGCAGCGGAAATTAATAATAGGGCCAACATGGCCAAGACACGGGTTAAACAGGCCCGCTCATGCAATTTCTAGTCTAACATAACATTTAAAAATAAATTGTTTCCCCAAACTTCCCATGAATGCATATGATGATGCATATTCTTCCGCTCTGAAATAAACAGGGAAATAAAAATGGTTTGGTCAGCACTACGTGCTGAGTAAGTTAACACATACAAGATTATGAGGTTTCAAAGCCTTTATTTAACTTTAATGAAAACTTGTGCATAATTTAAATAATTCATGTAATCGCATAATTTAGAAGTATGGATTCATAAGATCATCATATAGCTTGCAACGCAACTAAATAAGTGGCCATAAATTTAACAACACAATTTAATACAGATTTAATTTGGAATTCTCGCAACTCCTCGTTTCATATCTCTTACAGATCACCACCGCTAGGGCTCTTATGTCCGCCAGCCTTACGCCTGGGCTCTTATGTCCACAGGTATCATGGTCGATCCAGATCTTTTAGTTAGAGTTAATCCGTCCGCTAGACATACGATCACTGTTTCGCTAGGGCTCTTACGTCAACCTAGACATACACTTGGGCTCTTATGTCCCAAGCCGCAGAGAACATTGACAGTATCTAGCTTAGTCATAACCCGCAATATTTTAATCTTCTCGTTTCATGTATCGTATGTCAAAGTATTTCTATTCGTTTCAACCTCAAAGGCTAATTCTACCGTTTCAACAAGATTTCAAAATTTCGTTCGGTAAATCACAGTTTACTCTAAAATTCGTTAAAAATCAGATTTAATTTCAAAAATTCCGAAATTTCACATCTGACTCCGAAACATCGAGATCTACAACTTTCGTGTTTTAACTTTTTCGATCCGAGATACCTAAATAGGTCAAAAACACTAATTTTCACAGAAGTACTGTTCTGTCCGAATTCATATAACTCAGTTTAAAGATTTCGAATTTTACCATAGCAAATCAACTCCAAATTTAATGAAATTTTACAGAGATCATCCTAAGACAATTATCTACAACTTTCATGTTCGGCTAAAGATCTAATTCGGCCTAGAACCATAGTCAAAAACGTCAACAAGTTCGCACCTATGTTCTGTCAAGAATTTCAAGATCCAAGTTTCAGCAGTTCGGTTCGGAGTGGATTTCATATATCAAATCATCATGAAAAATTCTGAAATTTCACGGAGGTGTTCTTAACATATAGATCTACAACTCCTATGTTCAACGCCAAGCCTAGATCGGCCTAGATCTAAGGTAGAAATCACCATCAAGTTCGAATAAAGAATCTTTCGTCGTTTCAAGATCTAAATCTAAAGCAGGCTCGTTTACGATCAGTTTCGGATATCAAAACACGATGAAAAATTATGAAATTTTTACACAACCTAGATCAGAGTCTTAGGAACGTTTTTCGTGTTTTAAGTTTTCCCGTTTCAGGTCGTTTAAAGGTTCGGAAAAATTAGACAAAACTGTTGCGCCGTTAGAAATCACATGTTGACAGATTTACGAAAGATTTGATTAAGTTTCTAGATTCAAATATTTTAACTACTCCCAAAACCGTGTAAGCGTTAACTTACAGATTGTTGAGCGTCCGGGATCTTCGATTCGGAGGCGTGGCTTCCCGTCCTCCGTTTATCCTCTCCGTTTGTCGGGTTCTTCGCTCTCGATTCGGATCGGGGGTTTAGAAAAGAAAGAGATCGAATTTAGGATTCGTTTTGAATCAAGAACAGGAAAAAGAATGGACAAGGATGGTTCGTATCTTACCCCGACAATCGAAGGCTCCCAATTTTCGTCCAAGTCAGTCCCGTTGTTCGGTTTTGTGCCTCCGACGACTTCCGGATCTAGGGTTTCGAATGTATGGAAGGTTGTAGGGTTTCGTAAAGGTATACGGAGCTCCTAGAAGGTCTTATTTATAGATATCTAAGACCTAGGGCGTCCAAAATCTGACCCCAAGGGTCTTGGGTCGAGATATGTTCAACCGAAAGTCGAAAAATCCGCGTTCGGGCGAGAGAATCTCGCTTGGGTTGTTGCTGCCAGAGTGGCGCGGTCGTGGCGCGGTCTTAGGCCATCAACCGCGCGGCCAGCGCGCCACTCACGCCTGGACTCCGGTCCGGGCGGGTCGTGCGATCCGTCGCGCTTTTCCTCCTCTTTTTCGGACTTCTATCCCTCTATGTTCCCAGATTCCAATTTCCGGGGTATCTTCGGACTCCGATTTCCTATCCTAATTTTATTCGGATCTAAATTTACATTTGGACTCGGGTTATTGAGTCTATCGGTGTCGGGTTCCCGTGTAACCATTTATTCGATTAAATTGTCTTCGGCTTCCCGGATTCTCGAAATCTTGATTCATTTTTAATTGAAATCTCATTTCTCGTCTTCTATGATTCTTTATTCATTTATCATGTTTATTATATTTATTTATTTATTTTATTTTATTTTATTGTATTTATTTTATGTTGGAAAATTCTCGGGTATTACACATCTTGCATGAGAGACATTGGTTTCTCATGCAAGGTATGGAAATGATTCCATAATTACTCTTCATGGTCTAAATAATCACTCATTCCATAATTAATTAATTACAGTCTGGATGATATACTTAGATCATTAGAGTTTAATCTTGTAGAAGAATCTTTTAATGGAAAATTGAACAAAGTTCTTTATATCAAATTAATCATGGGTTGAGATCATTGGATTTCAACCTCAAAATATTAATATAAAGGTTCAATTAATTAATGGGGTGAGATGAAGAATAAAAATTTGGCAAAAGGTGCCACTTTGTCGCGATGCAGAGTTTGTGTCGCGGAGCGTGGCTCCGCGACAAGGGTTTCGCGACAAAGGGGTGGGAAATAAGAGGAATGAAATTTTTGAAAATTGGGGTTGTTTTGTCGCTAAGCAAAAATTTTTGTCGCGGAACATGGTTCCACGACAAGGAGGCATAGCGACAAAGGGTTGAAAATTGGTAAGGACATAATTCCTGGTCGCGGAACAAGGATTTTGTCGCGGTACGTGGTTCCGCGACAAAGGTTCCGCGCCAGAGTCCTCCCAGAATAAAATTACAAGTATTTGGGTCCTTGGTCTCTAATCGAGGATTTTGTCGCGGAACGTGGCTCCGCGACAAAGGTTGCATCGCGACCAAGGGGTTTCAAAATAATGGCAAGGCATAATTTTCTGTCTCGGAATAAGATTTTGTCGCGGAACGTGGTTCCGCGACAAGGGTGCTCCGCGACAAAAGCCATGCAGACAAAATGCAAGAATTTGGTCCTTTGTCGCTAAACATGGGTTTTTGTCGCGGAACGTGGTTCCGCGACAAGATTGTATGGCGACAAAGGGTTTTAAAAATTTTTAGAAAAATTTTGGCAGCATAACGCCTAATATTGCATTACATGGGTGTGCGTTGTGATCCGTGGGATCACAACGGGAAAATTACATTGCAACCCGTGGGGTTACAATGTGATGCAATACAATATAGGAAATGCAATTTTTATAAAAACACATAAACACTTTAATAAATACCCCTTTTAGATCTAATGCACAAGAAAGAGAAAAAATAAAGTAACAAAAGTACCTAACACTAAAAAGAACAAAAACAGTGAAGTAAGGATAAGAAAAAGACTAAAACTATTGCATAAAGCAAAAATACAAACACACTATGCTAACACTAAAAATAAAGATAAAATAAAATAAAACCTACATTAAATCTATCAAGGGTAAATATCAAATGTTCATGCATTTTATTAAATAAGGAAAGCAATAAAACCTAACTACAATACCAAAACATGGTTCAAAATACACCCATTAATTAAGTGTTTGAAACCCACAAACTACAAAATATAAAACTGGAAAAACAAGAAATGAACACTAGCTACACTATTTTATTACAAAACATAAATTAAAACTAAGCTAAAGTCTATTTCTACATGGCATAAATTAAACTACCTACTCTAACATATTTTTGGAGAGCACAGTGGTGCCTCCAAAACAGTAAAATAAACTAAAGTGTAGCTAGGTTACTGTTCAAGGGGGTGGGAGGATATATTTATAGAGAGTAGAATTAGCCCTAGGCCCATTGAAGGCCCACCTGGTCGCTAAACAACTGCTTTGTCGCGGAACAAATTGGCTAGGGACAAAACACTTTTTAGCTCCAAGATGGCGCGCATGAGGGGCCGGGAGTTGAAGTCCAAGAGATAAAAGACGAAAACTCTAACACTTGCGGGAGCTGTGGTCCAGGGAGCTTCCACTAGATTCAGCATGTGGGAAATTAAATTGAAAGAGTGAGGCAAGTCACGTGAGGTCTGCTTTTTCTCTCACTTTGTCGCGGTCGCGGTGTATTTGTCGCGGAACCATGTTCCGCGACAAACTTTTGTGGCTTGATTCTCCTCTCACAGTCTCGGAATAGTTTTTGGGCGCGGAGCATTTTTTTGGGCGCGGAGCATTTGTCGCGGTGCACTGCTTCCGCGACAAATGTTTAATTTTTGCTCTCTCTCTTCATTTATTTTCTCTTTCCCCTCTTCCTCTCTTCTCTTTCCATTTTCTTTCTTTTCCAATTTTCAAACTTCCTTGTTCCTCTTTCTCGATTTCTTTCTCTTCTTCTTCCTCATTTCTTCTTCATTTTCCCATTCTTCTTCTCGTCCATTTTCTGTTTCCAATTTCTTCACTCTATTTCTTTCTGCTTTCTTACATTTTCTTCTTCTGTTTTCTGTTCTCTCTCTTCCATCTTTCTTGCTTCGTTTCAAATTAAGTATTGGGGGTTGGAGATGGCGGCGTCGGAAGGAGACAGAGGCGGGGGCAGCGGCTGTCCGGCGAAGGGTGGAGAAAATGGAGGCCGCGAGCTTGAGGAAGGCGGCGGCGGCAGAGGGTGCGCGGAGGCTGGGACTCGCGGGAGTCGTCGGAGTTGAAGGGGGCGACGGGAAGGATGGCTGCGAAGATGGGGAAACCCGCGGGTGGCCGGATCTGTGGTGGCGCGAGTTCGGGCGTCGGAGATGCAGCAGTGGCGGTGGGCGGCGCTGGTTGGTGGCGATGGACAGTGGAAGCTCGGGCCTTGGTGGTTGTGGTTGATTTGGTGGTGGTGGTTGGCGAGATGGAGATGGGATGAGGATGGAGGTGGCTTGGTCGGGATCGCCGGCCGGCGGCGGAGATGGGTGGCGGTTGGAGAAGGGAGCAGGAAGGGATGGTGGGCGCTGCTCGGGAAGATGAAGGTGGTGGCGGAGGCGGTGGCCGGCGGCGGCGGCGCCGCCGGCGGCAGGTTAGGGTTAGGGTTAGGGTTAGTGGGTAATTGGGCTAGGGTGTTGGAGTTGGATTGGGCTTCAGGAGATTGGATTGGGCTTGTGTAGTGGTATTGGACTGAATTGGACTTAATCAAATCTCCTGCAATTAATTAAAATTAAGAGAGATTAGTGACCAATTAATTTTTAACTCAGCAGAAAACAGAAATAAAAACAAACATAGAAAATTAAAAAAATATAAATATAATATAAATATAAATATAAATATTTTTTTCCACTTGATTATTTGGTTTGTGATCCATTTAATAGACCCGTGTTCCACCGAATAGACAACATCGAACCGAAATTAATCAAGTGTATGATTTTTAATATTTTATCATGTTTTTGGATTTTTTAACATAAAATTGATAAAAATAACAATATTTTTGTGTTTTTCAATACCAGCTTATTATTTATACAAACTTGCATAAATCTGTTAAATTCAACTGCTTTCTTATTAAAATAAGACCGGAATACGATCAAATGTCCATGTTTAGACACGGAAATAGATTGAAAATAATGGTCAATTTTGGCCATTATCATCATCCACCATGGCCTTCATCTGATCGTTGAATTGCTCCAGAATTCTTTCTTGATTGTAGATCACAATACCTTCAGATATTCACGATGTAGACTCTTCCTTCTATCTTGTTCTTCTAAAGATTTACAACTCAATTCTTGAAGAACATTCACACAAACTCTCTCTATAATCTAAACAATGAATAATACGAAAAATCTAAAAACCTCTAACTGATTACAGACTCTGCAACCCTAAATAAGTACAATTAGAATAACTTCCAGCAGAGTAACTAACTGTCATCGTTCACCGGATGTGCTAACACCTGTAACATCATCTAAATGAAAAGTACAAGTTAAGATGTTTAAGAAATGTATTAACAATCTCCCCCACATTTCATGGAGATGATGATCCATCACAAGGTGTCTATCAAAAGTATCAATAATGCAAACATTAAGCATATAAGAACATGATAGCCAAGTACATCAACAATAGCAAAAATATCATCAATGTAAAGCATCAATCAGAGACGACAGTTCCGAGTTCATAGTTCAAAGTTCAGCCAAAAACAAAACATAAAACCATCAAAATAGTGTCATCAACAAAGAGTATCAACATCCATCAGACAATCACAAGAACCATTAAAAGTTTTAGTTAGAAAGTCATTACCCCAAAGTATCAACAATCTTACCACACCAATACCACCATTTCACCAAAATAGACACCACCAGCATTAGCTTTTCTCCCCCTTGATGGATCAAACAAATCCATCAGAAGAATCTTCCTCAACTGCAAAAGGATTGGGCTCAGCAAAACGAGTAGTGCTGGAAGAGGCTTTGCGGGTAGGAGAGAATGAGCCAGGCAACATGGTCACAATCTGGGAAATCCTCCGCTTCGTGGCTATCGCATCCTGGCTGATTTTAGTCTGTTTGTCACTAAGAATTAGTAACTCAGACTTTATCTGTTGAATAAGGTCAGTGCTAGAGGGAGATGGTCCATCCTTGAAATCGTTGTGCTTATCACGAAGTTCAGTGGAGGATGAGTGCACATTGATCTTAATCAGATCATCCTTCTTCATTTTGATTCCATTATGGTGCAGTAGAAGGGGTATGAGACCAGGGTAAGGTAGACTTGTAGATTTTGTGATCAAATCTCGAGAATAACCTAACATTCTTTTCATAACAAGTAAACTAAAGTTCATTAGTTCAATACCAGAATTGATACAGAATAAGAGTTTACCCATCTCGAGAGAAGGCTGAGAAGCATTCGATGTTGGTAGAATGTTGGCACGACAGAAGTAGAACAGACAGTGAAATTTCATTGTCAAGTCTGAGGCACTGCACTTGTGTCGTCCAAAATCAAATGCCCTCTCATTTGAGATAGTGTAGGCAATATCAGCAGGGGAGTGAGGTAGATACTCCAGAGGATCTCCAAGGTCGTCGTTGGGCGCAAGTTCTGACAATGAGTTAATAACAGCAGGGGTTAGTTCAATGAACTTGCCACGAATATATATCTTACCAAACCAAGGAGAGCTTTTGTTCAGGGTGAAGATTAGCGTAGAACTCCCTGACCAAAGTTGGAGAGTAGGCTTTGAAAACTCGTGCCCATTTCAGTAGATGCCTCTCTTCCAAGAACTCATCAAACCCTATTTCGGTGTAAGTATTGTGAACAAAAGTTTCTTCTGGAATAAACTTCCTGTTGACAAGATCCTTTATGCCAAACTGCATCATTTCTTTAGTGAAGTAAGTCATATTGAACGCCCTTTGTGATTGTAAATCCCTTTGAGACTTTTCTGGAGTCCTGCGCGTTCGGGGTCGTTTGGCCGCTGTTCCAACATCACTTGTAGAATAGCTTCTCTTCTTCTTCTGAGTAGATCTGGTGGCTGGTCGTTGAACTTCTGTTTCAACTTCGATTTGATCAGGAACCTCTGGTTCATCATGAGGAAGAATGTCATCATCCTCCAAGTTGACGTTTTCCGCTTTAGTTGCAGTGGGATCAGGAGGATTTTCGGTAGGATTCTGATTAGGGTTCTGAGGAGGTTCTGAGGAGGATTTCGAGGAGGAGAAGGAGGTAAAACATTCAAGGGTTCAGCATTTTCAGCAAACTCAGCAATTTGAGTTTTAACATTTTCGGGAGTGGTTTGAGCAACATTCTCGGGTGTGGCCTTAGGGTCTTCGGTAGTATTCTTAGTAGGGTTTGGATTTTCTGAGGTAATAGGGGGTTCCGAAGTGGTTGGAGTCGGCTCGGAAACCTTCTCCGGGTGATTTATTGAAGAAGACGATGCCATAGAGTTGTGTTTACTGAAAAAACTCAAACTTGAAACTAAAATGTGGTAAGTATGAAATCAAATAAATTGATTTAAAGAGAAGAAGGTGAAGACGAAGAGGCGAGAGAACGAGGGTGACAGTTTCCTCTGATGTGCGACGTGAGGGGTGATGGCTGTCAGTTCCGCAGTTATCATTACTCTGTAGACGACGGTTTCTTCAAGCTTATCGAAAAAGTGTTTGGGCCTGAAAAATTCTCATGGGCTAGATCAAGTGCAAACATGTAAAAATAAAAATAAACATGATTGAATTTAACAAGAGTAGCAAAGGCCCATGATTGATCTAAGGGTCTCAAACCTTTCACCGTCGAGTGCTTTTGTAAGGATGTCAGCACGTTGTTCTAACGTCCCGATGTGTTCAATATTGCACACATTGTCTTCTACCAAGTCTCTTATAAAATGATACCTAATATCAATATGTTTGCTGCGATTATGAAGAAAAAGATTATTTGAAATGTTAATCGCGCTGGTATTATCACAATAGACCTTGAAATCATCCTTAACTCCATAGTCATCAAGCATTTGCCTCATCCACATTAACTGAGAACAACAACAAGTAGCTGCTATATATTCAGCCTCTGCTGTTGAGAGTGCTACTATATTCTTTTTTTTTTAGAAAACCATGAAACTAGATTGTTCCCAAGATAAAAACAGCCTCCGATTGTCGATCGTCTGTTATCACAACATCCTGCCCAATTTGAATCCGTATATCCTATTAAGTCCAAATTAGATCTCTTAGAAAACCATATTCCCATACCAATAGTTCCTTTGATGTATCTCATAATGCGCTTGACTGCTTTTAGATGTGACTCTTTTGGGACCAGTACTAAAAGAAATATCAGGTCGAGTTGCAGTTAAGTAAAGTAAACGTCCAATCATACTTCGATACAATTTCTGATCTACATAGTTTCCTTGATCATCCTTAGAAAGCTTCTGCTGTTGTCCTTGCGGTGTTCTAGCAACCTTACTATCATGAAGACTAAATCTCTTAAGCATGTTGAGAGCATACTTCTCTTGACTTAAAAAGATTTCATCATCCTGTTGTTTCACTTGTAATCCCAAAAAGTAAGTAAGTTCTCCTATCATACTCATCTCGAACTCGGGCTGCATTGATTTGACAAAGTCATTCCTCAGTCGTTCTGACGTTGCTCTATAAATGATATCATCTACGTACACTTGTGCAACTATCAGATCGTTGTTATGATGTTTAACAAATATTGTCGTATCTGCATTACCTCTTTTGTATCCGTTGTTGATAAGAAATGAAGACAACCTGTCATACCAGGCTCTTGGAGCTTGTTTGAGACCATATAAAGCTCCCTTAACCCGATAAACATGGTTAGGTTTTGATGGATCCTCAAAGCCAGCAGGTTGAGCAACATAGATCTCTTCCTTTATTTTTCCATTGAGAAATGCTGTCTTGATGTCCAGTTGATATAGCTTGAAGTCCATTGAACAAGCAAAAGCTAATAAAATTCGAACTGCTTCCGTCCTAACAACTGGGGCAAATGTCTCACCATAATCAATTCCTTCTATCTGAGTGAAACCTTGAGCAACAAGACGTGCTTTATTTCTAACAATGTTCCCTTGTTCATCTGTCTTGTTCCGAAATACCCACTTTGTGCCAATCACATTGATGTTTGGAGGTTGTTCTACTAACTCCCAGACATCATTTCATTGAAATTGAATCAGTTCATCTTGTATAGCTGCTATCCAATATTCATCTGTTAGGGCTTCTGAAACATTCTTCGGCTCTATCTTAGAAACAAAACAATTCATCCCTGCAATTCTCTATAATCAGCCTTTTGATTCCTTGTTTGTCTTTGAGCATTTGGATCTCCAATGATGTCTTGCTGTGAATGATGTTTCAGTGCTCTTGGACCTTTCCTCTTATTAGGTACAACAACTTTCGGACTTCACACAGTATTCTCTGGGTTTTGCTCATGATCAACTTCTTCATCATCATCAATATCTATTCCTTCTGACTGTTGTTGACTGGATGTTCCAACGACAGGGTTGTCTGAGGCAGTTTCAACACTAGGAACTGTATCATCATCCTCTCTTCTAGGTAAAGAATATTTATCCTCAAATAGGACATTTACAGTTTCAGTAACCTTTCTGGATTGAATCAGATAAACTCGATAAGCTCTTGAGTTATTGGAATAACCCAAAAACCATCATTCTTCAGCTCTAGCATCAAACTTCTTAATTTGTTCTCTATCCCTGTATACAAAACATTTACATCCAAAAGTATGAAAATTTAACAGTAGGAGTGATACCATTCCAGATTTGATATGGAGTGTTGTTAGTGTGAGGTCTCAACAACACACGATTGATGATGTGACATGCTGTATGAATTGCTTCTGCCCAATAAGACTTGCTAAGGGTACTAGCATACAACATTGAACGAGCCATCTCCTGAAGTGTTCTATTCTTCCTTTCAGCAATCCCGTTCTGTTGTGGAACCTTTGGGGCTGAATACTCATGAAATATTCCATGGTTGTTACAGAAATGTTCAAACTCATGATTCTCAAACTCGCGTCCATAATCAGATCTTATTCTTTGAATTTTAGTTTGCTTCTCATTCATCAGTTTCAGGCTAAGCTTTTCAAAATGTTGGAATGCTTCATCATTGCTCCTGAGAAAACATACCCAAGTAAATCTCGAAAAATCATCAACACAAACTAAAATATACCTTTTGCCATTTAGGCTTTCGGTATCTGTTGGACCCATAAGATCCATATGGATTAGTTCTAGGCAATGATTTGTAGAGATTCCATCAGTCTTTTTATGTTGAGCTCGAGTCTGCTTTGCTTTTGAACAATCCACACAAGTAAGATCTTTGTTATTCTGAAGTTTAGGCAGACCTCTGACAGCAGCCGAACAACTCAGCTTGTACAAGGTTTGATAGTTGAGATGTCAAAGCCTTTTGTGCCATAAATTTGTGAGGTCATCCTTGCTTACAAGTGCTTGAGCTAGATTTGCTTCCAAAGTATAGCAATTGTTCTTTGAACGTTTACCAGTCATGATATTGTCTCTCCTGCAATCAAATACTTGACAAAAATTCTTATTAAAGATAACAAGAGAATCTTCATCACATAATTGACTAATAGAAATGAGATTAGTAGTAAGTCCTTCCACATGATAAACTCTAGAAAGTTGACAGAGTTCACCATCCTTTACATTACCATAGCTTGTGATGTTGCTTCTAGCACCATCACCAAATACCACATCTCCACAATCTCTATTTGTGAAGTTACTTAGAATATCCTTACTACCTGTCATGTGCCTTGAACAACCTGAATCAAAATACCATTTTCTAGATCGCGGTGTTTTTGCGATGATAGAACAACGAGGCATTGACTTTCCTTTCTCTTAGGCACCCACTCCATTTGAATTTTGATCTTTTTCTTTAAATCCTCATGGGGCCAGACAACGGGGCGGCCATTTATGAGATCACGAACAATTCTCATGCAAGTTTCAGCAGTGTGACCAGGTAAACTACAATAGAGACAATCTCTGCGTCGTTTAGGTGATGTAGAGACATCCCGATGTGACAGTGAGCTTAACTCAGCATTTAAGTTTCCACCACTAACAAATAGCCTTTTCCTTGTAGATACTTGATACTTGTACCCAATTCTAGTCATATCCTTGTAGCTCTTTCCAATGGATAGAACTTCATCTAGTTTGCCTTTCCCTTTAACCATCTTCTCCAAATCAGCAACACGAATCTTCAGTTTGATTGATTCTTCCCTGAATAATTCATTTTCTTTGGTCAAAGTGGTAACCTGAAGCTTCACTTCATCATACTTTCCCTTAAGAACTTTTAAATCATCAACAACTTTAAGTTTTTCAGCTTCAGCTTTGTCCAAAGTCAGACTAATGTCAGTAAGTTGTTTTGACAACTGCTCATTCTCCTGAACAGCATCTTCATACTCTTCTTTAAGTTCTTCATAGATGTCAACTAGTTCTTTGTAGAGACTACCTGATTCAGCTGTAACAATAGAAGAGATGTTAGAAATTAATTGAATTGACTCAGAGTTACCTTTAGAAGGGGTAGGACTGGCTTCTCTTGTCATGAATTCAACGACATCTTCATCATCACTTGATTGATCATTTTCAGCTTCATCTTCAGAGTCATCACTCAAAGTGGCTTGAAGTGCTTTCCCTTTCTTCTTCTTAGCAGTAGGACATTCAGCTCTTAGATGCCCTTTTCCTTCACACTCAAAACATCTTATTTCAGAAGGTTTCTCAAACTTATCATCATCTTTGTCCTTCTTAGGTCTCCGAAACTTTCCATCAGCTCTCTTCTCATTTTTGTTGTTCTGCTTCTCAGTTGTAAATTGGTTGTCAGAACATCAATTTTTCTTCTGAAATGCTTATTTTGAAGTATCTTTCCAATCCTTTTGGAAAGTAAATAAACTTCCTCTTCGAAATCATCAGCAGGTTCATCATCGGCTTTGAGTGCAATATTCTTGTGAGACTTTTCTGAGGCTAGATGATTTATCTCATAAGTTTGAAGAATACCAACCAATTCCCTCAAGGACATTGTCTTGATCTTCCCAACTTCTTCAAGAGCTGCTACTTTTGCAGAGTACTTCTTTGAAACGGTCCTGCGAAACTTCCTTACAAGCTTAAATCCTTCAAATGTCATAGCAAGGGTCGTGGCTTGATTCACAATATCTTGAAATCTTCCAAAGTAAGATGTGATATCCTCATCATTTGTCATTCTCAAGCTGTCAAAGATAGATTCTATTCGCTGTAGCCGGGTTGTCTTGACATCCTCCGAACCTTCATGTTGAGTTTCCAAGAAATTCCAAGCTTCGTAGGCAGACGTACAATTAGCGATCATCCTGAATTGCGCTTCATCCATGGCACCACTGATAGCATTTAGAGCTGTATAGTTTGCTTGTCGCACGGTTCTCTCGGCCTGTGTGAGTTCGGCATTGGTTGTCGGTCTAATAGTTGTTGTAGCCGTCTCTCCTTCACCAGTGTGAATCCAAAACTCCATCTCCTTGAGCCGAAAGATAATTCCGCATCCTTGCTTTCCAATATGCATAATCACTTCCATCAAACAAAGGCGGACGAGTGTTAGATGCTCCTTCACGGTTCATGATTCTTGAATCTTGAAAGAATGGATTTCCTCATCTGCGTTAGAGGACTCGCTCTGATACCAAATTGAAGGTCCCTTTTAATTCAAGATTCAGTTATCGTCGTCAGTGTAGTGTTCTAACTACGTGTTTGTGAAAGCAGTAAAGAACGCAAGCGTTTGTTGACCCAGTTTGGTTTTGCAACCTACATCTGGGGGATACCAATCCAGGCGACTCTACTAGACTAAAGACAAAGAATACAGACACTCTATCCAATGCCTAACACCTGAAACCAAATTCAAACACTAGATGAACGATCTAGTCGAGCAGACGTAGTTAGGACTCCCCCTCAACACGTCTATAGGGAAAACACCCTAATTGGAATCTTCAAGGCACGATCATCGTCTGTCATCCACCATGGCCTTCATCTGATCGCTGAATTGCTCCAGAATTCTTTCTTGATTGTAGATCACAATACCTTCAGATATTCACGATGTAGACTCTTCCTTCTATCTTGTTCTTCTAAAGATTTACAACTCAATTCTTGAAGAATATTCACACAAACTCTCTCTGTAATCTAAACAATGAATAATACGAAAACTCTAAAAACCTCTAACTGATTACAGACTCTGCAACACTAAATAAGTATAATTAGAATAACTTCCAGCAGAGTAACAAATTGTCGTCGTTAACCGGATGTGCTAACACGTGTAACATCATCTAAATGAAAGTACAAGTTAAGATGTTTAAGCAATGTATTAACACTAACAACCCTCTTTTCCATTAGTGTGAAACGCAATATCAATTCGGTCCCATAACTTATACATTATGCTAATTTGGTACCATAACTTATACATAATACCAATTTGGCAAATATTGGTAATAAAAGTATACTTCTGTTTTTTTTTTTTTTTTTTTTGTTAGCTACGTTTGAAAAATGGCTACTGTTCACTCTTATACTTTGACTTAAAGTTTTATCATGGTTATACAAGTTAAAATATAGCCAAGTTGGATCTTGTTAGATTCGTCTTGTTTTGTAGTTTTTAAATATCGAACTTTTAGGATTTTTATTTGTATCGAATTTGAGTTATTAATGATTTAAAATGTACATTGGACTGTGTGCTGGGTGGGTCCGTAGCAAACTTTAAAAAACAGAGGAAGTATGTACCAAATTGGCACTGGATATAAGTTATGAGACGAAATAAGGATTATGTTTTACACTAATCGTCATTAGTGAGCCGAAGGATTGAATCGATCATCATTAGTGTAGTTATATGACTGGTTGAGAAATTCAAATACATTTTCAACCATTTTAAAATTAAATACTTATAAGTTATGAGACTATCATGCTATTTATCTCGTAATACTAGTTTGAGCGATGGATGGAAATTGATGAGAATAAAATGGGATGAACGAAGAGAGGGAGAGGTGAGGGAAAACAAGATAAGGGGAAGATGGAATATATTATGCATATTATTTCTACAAGTAGCTAAGTGATATGAGTGATGGGTGATGAGTGTGAGAGATGAGGGAAAGGTAAAGGTAAAGAAACGAAAAAAAGGGAAGATGATTGGATGATGAATTTGGCTTAACATGGAAGCAAACGAATATTATTTCACTTTATTTCATTATTCATTGCATTGCATTGCATTTCATGCTGTCCACAATTCTATTCAATCCACCATGCATCATATCCTCCTCACTATTTCTTTCATACTACTATATGCTATGTTATCATGCTCACGCGCATTCAATTCATTATATTTATATTTATAATATATGACCTCCATTTTTTAAAAATTGCAACAATCCTGCATTTCACGTAATCCAATACATATTTTTATTAGCGCTTAATATATTAAATTGTGTAAAAGTAAAAAATTTTGAGAAATTGATATTCTAACACTACGCAATTAGACGAATCCAAACAAGATCACACTTGACTATATTTTATCTTATATAACCGTGTTAAAAAAAATTGTATCAAAATTACCTAATGAATAGTAACAACTATGCAAATGTTACATTTATATAAAAACGGAGGGAGTATGAGATATTTGATATTAGAAAAATATAATTGAATTTGATTTAAATTTAAATGTGGTGTTTAGTATTATACACTTTAAGTGAAACTAGCTAGGAATGAGTCGAGGATTGAGGGAAGTGATCGCGTTAAAAAACAAAAGAAAAAAAAAAAGAAAAGAAAACATGCTATTTTAATTTGATTGAATGTAGAATTAGTTCACTTTAAAACACGAGTATTAAATTAAATACAGAAAATACAGGGAATTAAAAACAATTGATTTTAGGGTTGGGGACTTACCCTAGTGGTCAAGTCCCCTGCTCCCAACGAATAGGTTGGGGGTTCGATCCCTACCCGACCCCCTATCCCTCCCCTTTGTCCCCCTTTGTAATTTGTGTGGCTTGGGATCCCACACACCTTTGCCGACACATGAGTGTCAATGTTTACAAAAAAAAAAACAATTGATTTTGGTCGTCGAAATATAAGAACGGGAGACACACATTTTAAACTTTAAAATCGTCACTAATTGCAAAATTTGGGTTATGCGAATCTTCTTGCCAAATTTTTTTATTTTCTACTCCTGTATTAGCGACAGACAAACGTAAAACAACCCTGAACCCTACACTCAAGCGTTGCTAACCGCATATTTTTGTTGCTACGACATACCAAACACGTTAATAATACTTCCTCCCATTTGAAATGTCACATTTCTTTTGAGCACGGTATTTTAGGCAGAATGAGTTATTATGTTAAAGTGGAGTAAATAGTTGATGTGATGTTTGTTTGAAGTAGTAAAAATTTTTAAATAAGAAAATGTGACAATTAAAGTGAGACGGATCAAAATAGAAAATGAGACATTTAAAATGGGATGGAGGGAGTAGTAATCAATCCTCGTCACAATTTACAAAGCAATCATCAACCGCATACTTTTGTTGCTACAGTATCAAACATGTTAAATACTCTCCCTTTGTTTTTGTTTTTTTTTTTTAAAAAAAATCTTGCTATGACTCACTAAGTACGCAGTTCAATGCACATTTTAAACCATTAATAACTCAAGTTCGGTACAAGTGAAAATTTTAAAAGTTTGATATTTAAAAACTATACGACGAGACGAATCTAACAAGATCCCACTTTGCTATATTTTAACTTGTATAACTATGATAAAACTTTAAGTCAAAGTACATATGTGAAGTAGCTTTTTCCCAAATGTAGCAACAATTAATAAGCAGTCCTCGTCACAATTTACAGTGCGCATCTCACACTCCCACATTCTTTTTATTGGAACGCGTTTGTATGCAGACTCTGCATATACTGACGTGTTTTCTCAATGTTATGTTAGTGCTGTTTTTTTTAAGTCCTACATATGGTAGTGTAATCAATTATTTAGTTTCCTTATTAACATGGCTGCAATTGATGTTTTATTTTTGGCTAATTTAATAACCGGATTTCGTGGCCACTGATTGTGGAGAGATGTAACTGTCACACACGTGTAATGGACCACGTGTAGTGTCCATGGACACAAACAAGGTACTGAATAATAACCAACTTGAGATATGTGTGTTTTATATACTACTGTTTTATGTTCTGTCCCTATTTAATTGGTGCTGTCCATACCCCTGATTTATGTTCTGTCCCTATTTAAATGGTGCTGTCCATACCCCTGGTTTATGTTCTGTTCATATGTAATTGGTGCTGTCCATGCATTATGTTCTGTCCATACTGCTGTTTCATATACTACTGTTTTATGTTCTGTCCCTAAGTTATTGGTGCTGTCCAAGATTTAAATTACTTCTCCCCCATATTTATCCCCGTTGCTACTGGCTACTGTTCTTGGATTCATAACACGTCTGCATATTCAATGGATTTCCAGGGGCAGGGTGCTGTATTTTGCATGGAGGAGAAACACGCCTGTTTTTTGGATTTCGCTTGATGTGGAATTGAAATCCGCCGAGATGCTGTTTTCTATTTTCTTCTGCACTACCAAAAAAGAAGGATGATATGGAATGGAAACCCTACCCCAAATTGACATTACTCCCACCAATTTAGAATATCAAATCGCCACCTTCCATATCTCATTAATTGACTTTATTTGGCAAGAAGTGTCAGCCCACTACCCATAACACTATATTGCTTACTTCAGAACACATCTGCACATGAGGACAAATAAATGTCAGCATAGTAACTCAATTGCTTTTTATTGTCCTTAATTGAAAATTGGAATAAAGTATTTTAACCTGTCTTAATTTGGTATTAAAAATAAGAAGACAAAAAAAATGTGTATTAGTATTATAGTAGACAGATAATGTCTATACAAAATGGATGACGTATTGTACATTATACTATATACTTGGGAACACTATAGAAGTGAGCCATAAGATACAACAAAAGTTAGTGATGTTGATAAGTTATTTGGAAGAACAATTTTCGCATGAGAATACAAATATATTTAATTAATAATGGCACATAACAATAATAATTCCGATCCTTTTATTTATTTTTTTTGTTTTAAGCGTTAGTGGGGCAAATATCTTTTATTGCAATTATTTATTACATTATTACAATTATAACATTACAGATTAAATAAAGTTTCACACGTAAAATTAATACTATGGTACTGTTTGGCAAAACAGCTAAATCCAATCAACTAAATTCTCTCACAATACTTCCTCTGTTTTCATATAAATGCACCATACATGCATTTCACGCAGTACAAGACACATTTTTAATTGTTTATAACTCAAATTGTATATAAGTAAAAATGATAAAAATTTGATAGTCTAAAACTATGTGATTAGACGAATCTAACAAGATCTCACATGACTATGTTTTTTCTTTTATAAAAGATGTCTAAAAAATTTGTCATAGTTACCCAATGAATAGTTATTACTATGCAAATGGTTCAATTATATGAATAGTTATTACTATGCGAACGGAGGTAGTATGAGAACGGAGGTAGTATGAGATATAATAGCTTATTTAAAAAGACAAAATAACTTAAAATAGTATTTAATCAACTCTTTTTGAAACCGCTGCAAATAGCAGCATTTTGGATTTTAGCTTATTCTAGGCAAAAAAGTTAGCCTTGAAATTGTCAAACAACTAATTTTGACTAATTATTACTTACAGAATCATTAACAAGAATCATTAACAGCTAACAGCTAATTCCCAAACAGGGCCTAATATAATCAAAGTTCAAAGTTGCAGAAAAACTAAATCAAATTTGTTCGAGTCTGATATATGCATTGAATAGTTCTTTATGGAAATTGTTTTTATTTGGGACGTAATTATAGTGAGTATATAAGCAAATGGATATTGATCGTCCTTTATGTTGTGAATACTGTAGTTCTGATTCCAAAAAAGAAAAGGAAAAAAAAAAACCCAGAGGTCAAATCAGATTTATTTCAAATCTGCGATTGTATATTTTCCAACACCTTCTGTCTTGCCAATTTACAGTTAACTTTTCAATTCAATTATTTTATTTTTTTTAAAAAATTATCTTTACTTGAATGAGATAGTCCTTTATGTATTTGACATGTTTGTTTATGTGACGAAGTAATGATGTGTCTTTTTCTTTTAATAATTGAGTTTAGAATAGTGACTCTAGGTTGTTAATATCGGGATCTTATGTGGGATCGTTTTTCTCTTTGCGAGATTGGAATCGTAACATCGAATCAGGATCCTAAGATCTTATGAAATTGCAATAATGGATAAACTTAATTAAGTATATTAACAAGTAAAAGCATTATTTCGTGTGTTTATGAATTTTGCAAGTTAATTAATACAATACAGTACAAAAACATCACAATTAAATATAAAATATTTTCAAATACATACATATTATGTTTTTTTACACATCATACATAACGAGTACAAGTTCTTAAGTTTAAAATTAAAGAAAATAAGTTACTTTGATCACAAATCATAAAATCCTACAAAAATTTATGCGTTTAAGAAGGTATGATCATAAGATTGTAGAAGCGTTTAAGAGAGTACGCGCATAAGATCGTAACATTCTAGGATTAGGATCGGGATCTTATCCAGATCTTACTAATTTTAAGATTCTACAAGGATCGAGATCGTTTTAGAGAGGTGTGATCGTAAAATCGTAAGATCCTAAGATCAGGATCGGGATCTTAACAATTATGGTGACTCTAATTTGACAAGAAGATTGATGATGTTAGAAAATATGGTGGTTGTTTAAATTATTGTAATAAATCACGGTGTGGACACGATTGACAAAAGCACACGATTGGTTATAAGTTTATGATAGTTATTTTTTTTTTCCGATAAAATGGGAATGGAACTACTTTTTACAAGAGGAAATAAGAGAAAAGATAGGGATTGGTGTGAATCGAATCCTCAACCTTGAATTGTGAATTAATTTAGGTTATTTATTCTCATTTTTAGCATATATGGATGACTAAAATGAAGTAATGTGCATGCGGATATATGGATGAATGTGAATTATTAGTGTTATAGGGGCATGATTTATTGAAATATGGAGAAAATATATTCTCTTATTTGTTTGGTGTATTTTTGGAATGTAAATTTCTGTAATGTTGGTATATTATCATAGATTAGTTTTTTTATCCATGATTGACGGATAGTGCTTTGTATATATGTTGGGTTTTTCCACACCCTAATACAGAAGAGATTAATTCCTTCATTCTCTTGTTTCATATTAAATTTGTCATGGTACCAGAGCAGGAATGCTTTTGGATTACTGAAGCTTCCGCATAAAGTTTTCTTTTACACGCATCAATGGCGAAAGATAGCGAAAGTAGTAAAACTGGAGCAACCATTGATGTGATGTCCCCTTATTATATCGGTTCGTCTGATAATCCAAGTCAAGTTTTCGTTACTGATCTTCTTAGTGATGGAAACTATGGAGATTGGTCTGAAGAGATGGAAAATTGTCTCTCTGCAAAAAATAAGTTTGGATTCATTGATGGATCCTTGACTGTACCTGATGAAGATGCGCCTGAATTCCCCTTGTGAAAACGCTGCAATGCTATGGTGAAGGCATGGATGGTGGTGGCCATGGACAAGGAAATCCGAAATAGTGTGAAGCACACAAAGACGGCGCGAGAGATCTGGACTGATCTCAAAGAGAGATTTGGAAAGGAAAGTGCTCCCAAGGCTTATGAACTAAAGAGGAATCTCACCCTCACACGCCAAGACAAGATGTCGGTCTCAGCATATTACACAAAATTAAAGGGAATTTGGGATGAGATTGATTCAGTTTCAGCAATCCCTAAGTGCACTTGTGGCAAATGCACATGTGATGTATCCAAACTTGTTATCGAAAAGGTGGAGAAGGAGCGGATCTATGAATTTCTCATGGGCTTAGATGACACTTTCAACACCATCAAGACCCAGATTCGAGCATAAAGCCGATGCCAAGCCTTGGAATGGCATATAATTTAGTTGCGGAGGATGAACAACAAAGATTGATATCTGCATCACGGAGACCAACTATTGATGGTGCTGCATTTCAAGTACAGCGACAAGGGAATCAGGAACGTCGTGACACTAGTCGAGGAAGCAATAAAAGTCCTCCTCAATGTGGGCACTGTGGAAAGCTTTGGCACACCACTGAAAACTGCTAGGAAATCATTGGGAATCCAGAGTCTAAAAAGGGCAACAAATCTGGAAAGTTGAAGGAGAAAGAGAAGCAACTGGCTCACAGGGTAGCACATGTGGATACCAATCTTACAAATGAATCAAGCCAGTTATCAAGTTTCACTCCTGAGCAGATGGCACAATTGAGAGACCTTCTCAATTGCAACGTCAATGCTGCCAATACTTCAACAACTCCTTCAATAAACATGGCTGGTAAGATTGATAATGGCCAAAATTGTCCATTATTTCCAATCCATTTCCGTGTCTAAGACGGACATTTTGATCGTATTTCCAGCTTATTTTAATAAGAAAGCAGTTGAATTTGACAGATTAATGCCAGTTTGTAAGAATAATGAGCTGGTAATGAAAAACACAAAAATATGCAATTTTTATTGTATTTGTATTAGAAAAATCCAAAAACATGAAAAAAGGAAAAAGAAAAGAAAAAGATGGGAAAAAGAATAAAAATCCCACAAAAACTGAATTTTTGGATAAGTGTTGAAGATCAATGCGGTTTACATGATGCGGTTTATACCGCATCAAACCCATGTAAACCGCATCACTGAAGAAGAAGAAGAAAAATAACCAAGTGTTGGAAGAGAAGTATCTAATCGATGCGGTTTACATCGATGCGGTTTATACTGCATCGACCTTGTAAACCGCATCGTTTCAAAAAGGAAGAAACCAAGCTGAAAGAGGAGAGATGCGATGCGAATTAAATGGTGTGTCCTACTCGATGCGGTTTATACTGCATCGATGTTGTAGACCGCATCACTCAGCCAAAGAAGCCAAGCAGGAGACCATGAGCAATGCGAAATGAATGATACAGTTTACATGATGCGGTATATACCGCATCATTCAAGTAAACCGCACCCCAGCCAAACCAAGAGAAGACATGCAACGCGGAATGCCTGATGCGATTTAAACCGCATCACCTGGAGAAACCGCATTGATTTCAAACTATGAAGAACACATCTGGAAGAGGCTGTGCAACACGTGATAAACGTATGCTACTGTTAATGGGCCCTGATGGGCTTAGGGTTTCGAGAAAGAAGTATAAAAGCTGACCTTCTCCAGCACTTGAGGACACTTTTAACTTTACAACATTCAGCAGGGAACAAAAAGAATTTGAGGAGGATCTTCAGTTCACCCCTTAAGGGTTAAGTAGGTAGTTTAGTTAGATTTATTTTTCCTTGTATTTTAGCTTAGTTTTAGATGTTTTAACCATAGATTAGTTTGTAAACATCTTGTTACTACCTTTTAGTGTAGCCATTACCATTTTTTTAACATGCTTTTTAGTTAGAATGAACCCTACATTCAACTAATGAGTGGTTTTGGGTTATTTAACATGCTTTCAAGTGTTAATACAAGGAAAAATTCCAGAAATGGTTTTTGTCTCATGTGTTTGACACTCTTTAAATGCTTTCTTAGTAATAAATGTTAGAATGTTTGTTTGTTTGCAACTAGGTTTCATTTATTATGTTCCTTGTTGACTTACAACTTCAATAAATGCATGTTTAGTGGGTATGTAGCATGTTTTATACCTTAGAGATTCAAATAGTGTTCTTAGGTTTTAGATAATTTTAGGGTTTGTTAGAAATAGGTTTTAATGTTTTATTTTATCTTTCTTGTTCGAGATCTTTTATTTATGCTCCCTTAGTTAATGTTGGTGTTCTTCCTTATTATGCTTTTAGTTCTTAGATTTTACATTGTTTTTGGTAGATTAGTCTTTAAATTCCATGTTTGTAGTTTTAGAGTTTAATTCTTGCTATTACCCACTGTGCATGCATATATCTTGTTAACCACAAAATATTCACAAGTATGATTGCGAGATGACACTGATGTGAAATGAATGATGTGGTCTAATCGCATCTATCATAAACCGCATCAAATAGAAACCGCATGAGTACTTTGTGAGCAAAAAAATTACATCTTATAAAAAATTGCATGTGATGCGGTCTAACTGATACGGTTTATACCGCATCAGTGCCAATAGATCGCATTATATTAAAAAGTGTTGGTGTTTTACTTGCTTTTCATTCCATCGATGCGGTTTCCCCCGATGCGGTCTACGCGATGCGGTTTATACCGCATCGCCTCAGAAACCGCATCACATGCACTCCATCCCCTTCATGCCTTAGTTTATTTTTATCAACCTCATGCGGTTTGCATTGATGCGGTTTATACCGCATTACATTGTAGACCGCATCACCTTCACTATTTGAAGAAAATGCCTTAGCCAAATTTGAGCAAGGGTGTAATCTCATCAATGTGGTCTATCCGATGCGGTTTATACCGCATCGACTTGATAGACCGCCTCAGATGATTTTATTTCGCATCCTTGCAATGATTAATTGTGGTATAGACAATACTTCATCCTTCATGCATGCTTGATGCGGTTTATACCGCATCTAATTTAATAAACCGCATCGACCCCTTTTTATTTTAAAACTCCAAAAACATATTTTATTTTCTTGAGTTGTGTAAGTTGCATGGGTGTGTTGGCCTTAGGCCCAGTACATCTAATTTTATCCATTACACACCTCAACCCACTAGTGTCAAAATTATTGTGTGATTAACACTCATACAATACCAAAAATCTCTTGCTTATTTTATTTCTTTATTTTCCTTTTTATTGTGTGTGTGAATGAGTAATAAGGAATATCACAGATCAATGTTCGCAAAAAGGTCCGTTCACAGGGATAACGATTAGCTCGTCTTCTGTGTGTTAATTATTACTCATTATTTTGCGTGGTCTGATTAGAGATTGGTGGAAGCTCCGGCAAAAAGGTCTCTTCACAGGGATAACGATTAGCGACTCAGCCAATTCCTAATCAGATACAGTTTTCTTTTCCTTATCTTAATTTCAAACCTGAATTTCGAGTTGTGGTATTATTGAACAGTGTCGATCAACACTGTTGTAATAGTATCATGATAAGAAAACATGTAGGTTTTTCCTCAATTCATGGATGGTAGAACTCTCGATGATAGCGATCACTGTCATTGAAGGTCTCTTACTGTCTAAAAATCATACCATCTGGAATAATTGGGAACTGGATAGCAGATGTTTGCAGTCCAGATCACCCCAGTTATTTCTGGCACTCTTTTTAGCCAATCTCTTCTCATCTCAAGGCTAATTCATCTTTGTGTTGCAAATTCTGTCTAACCCTACCATTATATTTTGGGTTATTTTATTTTATTTTATTTTATCTTATATAAGTATGCATGATATTATTATGTAGATGTTTGTGTCATAATATTTTGGTGATCATTCCCCTTGGACATAGAAGTCTTGATCTAAAGCAGATGTTGCATATAAATTTCCAACAAAAATCACTTTATAAAATCCGGATCTGAGTAAGGAATAAATTCCACAGTTATGATTAATTCATCTTCTATTGGGGGTTGATTTTGGGAAACTAGAAGCAGAGTCAGCGATTAGGTCTCACCTAGACTGAAAGGATCTGTGTTTTAATTGAGAGCTTAGTACCTGTGTAGGGAATGGTTTTCAGATATCAATTGTTTTCTCAAAATTACTTTGTGCTGGAAATCTTATATTAAATATTGCATCAAATCAGTGTCCACTTGGATTCAGACGAGATGTGGTAAATAATACTAGAGGAACAACATGTAGGCCTTGGTTAATTTCTAAGGTAGGGTTGAGTATTCTTTCAACTGCTATCTTTTTCTGCCAAAGCCTAGAATCGAGTCTTGAGTAAGTACATCCGGAACAGATTCTTCGCGGATCTGTTTCATTTAATTTGTATCTCATAACTAACCAAGTGTTATAAGCCCTGTGGCTTACTGATATTTGGGAGGTTCTTGATCTGCATCTGGTCACCAAGACCAGGGTCTCTTTTATACTAACGGAATGAGATAACTTTTAAAAGCTTCCGAGTGATAGGATTTTAAATGCTTTCTTTACCGTATTCTTTTAATTGCTTTATAGAGGACACTCGGAAGAATTAGGGGTTGGCCGTCGTATATAAGGTTTAAGAGTTATGGATTGGGTTTGGGACTTGATTTGAACTTTGGGCGTGACATGGGGGAATAATAGGAGTACTTGGCATGTCAACTAATGATGTGTCGGGTGTTGCTCATCCACCACATATATATAACATACATCGGCAGGGGCAGTTATAGATCTGTGGTATCTTAGATTTTGAGGTCATAAGAGCATGTAAATTCTTACTGTAAGTATCTGTCTGTTAAAGGGAACATAGTATAGAAAGCATGAGAGTTAGCTAACAGATGGATTATCCTAAACAAAGATCTGCGTATTAAAATTGAAGTTTAATTATTGTTTCATCTGAATCTTGTCCAATCTTTATTATTTTCTCCCTGTCCTTCTGTCATATTTTAAATCTGTTTTCTAGATAGTATAGCATAATTTTACATGATTTCGTAGAATAATTTTACCCGCTTTCCTAGAATAATTTTCAGTTGCTTTCTTAGAATAGATTTAACTGCTTTCTAGAATAATTTTAATATGCTTTGTAGAATAATTTTTATTGCTTTCATAGTTTAGTTTAAATTATGTCAAGTAGATGTTAGAACAAACTCAAACTTGAATCGAGTAATCGAGTGGAAAATCTTATGAAACAGCGTGGGACCTGCTTCTATCGCACATCCTCCAGTGAATAATCCGATCTTACTATAAATTACTGCAATTTTTGACACTGTGCGCTTTCGGGCCACAGTTTCCTACATGAGTATATAAAAACGTGACAACCTTTAAACATATCCCTAATCCCAACTCCATCTTCATAATTGGTTTCATTAAATAAAATTAAACCGGGATTATATTATTTTCAGAAAATACTCATATAGTGGGAAATTGTCAAAAGTTTCATGGCGCCATTGCCGGAGAGGATGCAGCGCCGTTTTATATAGAGAATTACACTCCTGATTTACTCATAGATAGTTTTTGTATATATTCTTGAACCATTACTAACCTGGGAGTTGTGCAGGTACTGTCAAGTTGAGATACAAACTGCTTATGCAACGGAAGAAAGATACATCGCCTGAGTTACCGTTCGATCTAGAGATAGAAAGGACCGCTCGACAGCTGCGAGCACAAGCAAGACTGAGAAAAGAACAGGAAGCACAGACTAGTACCTCACCCGAAACCACAAGAAGTGACTTATCTGATATGGCGGATAACCAGAACATTCCCCCGATCTTACCCATAAACCAACCACCCATTCATAACCAACCCCTCAATAATCCAGGCAATGGAGCTGACGGAGATGTGATAGAGGACCCAAATCGTGTCAACGAGGAGGAGAATCTACCAAATCTTGGTCAGCAACATTACCAGCAATTCCACCAACCGCCACCACCTCTGAACCAATATAACAACCAAAACCAAAACATGCAAAACCAGCAATACCAGAATCCTCCCTTCAATGAAGACCAATTCCAGAACAATCCTCATGACCCAAACAATTATCAGCAAAATCCCAATTACCACCAGCAATATCAAAATCAAGCAGAGCAGGGAAATCAGCAGCAGCAGGCAGCGGCAGACTTTATGCATCCAATTGTGGAGCCCTATCTGAACAGGCCTGGGAGAGCCCCGATCAATGCACGCAACTTCGAACTTAAGCCTGCACTCATTAACTTGGTGCAGAACAATCAGTTCTGCGGTGCAAATCATGTGGACCCTCATGATCATTTTAAACTTTTTTGGAGCTCTGTGATACAATAAAAAATCAGGGGGTATCCCCTGATGCTATAAGACCGATGTTATTTCCTTTCTCTCTATTCAGTGGAGCCAGGGATTAGTATAAATCTTTGCCAGTGAACCAAAGGAGCACATGGGCAGATCTGGTGAGGAGTTTTCTGTTGAAATACTTCCCCGAAGCAATGGTGGAAGAAGGACGAGCAAAAATCGGTGAATTCAAAATGAAAGCGGACGAGTCGCTATACGATGCAAAAGAGAGGTTCTTCAACCTCTTAAGAAAATGCCCACAACATGGATATCAAGAGTGGGAACAACTGCGAAAATTCTATAGCGGACTCACCCATTCATGGCGAATGATGTTAGATGCAGCAGGAGGGAGACACCTACTCCATCTGCCCATGGATCAAGCATGGGCAAAGATTGAGACAATGTTTGTAAATAGATCAGTTCTGAACAATGATGAGAGGAAGGTTGATCCTCCTAGAAAAGTTTTTGCTGTAAGTGGGGGAAAAACAGACTTTGAAAAGTTGCAGGAACAGGTAGCTGCGATTCAGCTGAATCAAGGAAAGGGAGCAGGTACATCGCAGGCAGGGGCCTCATCGAGCCAAGTGCAAACGCAGCAATCGGAAGCTGTGTGTGGGCTGTGTCAAGGACCACATCCAACTGACACATGCCAACAGATAGCTACTGAAAGCTGTAACTATGCTGGAAACTTCCAAAACCGCCACCCAAACCTCTCCTATTCCAATAACAATGCACTCAATGCGCATTTGATATCTCAGCCAAATCAGTCTACCCATTTTGCCCACCAAAACCCACAGCAGAACTTTAGGCCATAAAACCCGGGATTTGTTCAACAAAGAGTCCAAAACTTCCAGAACTAGAATCAGAATTTTCAGCCCCACATCCAGCAAAGGCCAAACCAAAACCAAGGCCAAAACTTCCAGAACTTCCAAAACCAGCCTGACCAAAACCAGCAGTACAATCAGAAGCCACCATCCCGCCTGGAAAGCATGATGACTGAGTTTATTTCAAATCAAAGGGAGATAAACCAACAACTGCAGTCATCAATCAAAAATGTGGAAACACAGGTCACTCAGCTGGCAAAAGAACTGCAAAACAGGGGGAAGGGAACTCTGCCAAGCAGCACGGAGACCAACCCGCAATGTAAAGCAATCACGTTGCGGGGAGGTAAGGTCCTAAAGGGAACGGTTGGATCTGGAAAGAAAAAGGTTGTAAAGGATAAGGATACAGTGGAGGTTGTAACTGAAAAAGAAAGGATTGAATGAGAAGAAGGTACTGAGCTGGCAAAGAACAAATCGGATACAGCAAATTCGCAGACTGAAGCTGCATTGGAAGCTGATAAGGGTACGGGTGAAGGTACAACTTCCTTCCCTTTACCACAAAAAACAGATAATAATAAGTACATGCTAAGGGTGCCATACCCTGCACGTCTTAGAAATAAGGAACAAGATGAAAAATTTAAAAAATTCTTAGACGGATTGAAAGCGGTAGAGATCACTATTCCCTTGGTCGAAATGATTTCAGAAATGCCCGTCTATGCTAAATTTCTTAAAGAAATGATTTCAGGGAGAAGGAAATTCGAGCAGGATGAAGTGGTGATTTTAAACAGCAGCTGCAGTGCCATAATCCAGAGAGTGCTACCGGAAAAGAAGGAGGACCCGGGCTGTATCACCCTGCCAGTCCACATTGGAAAGACAAATGTGGGAAAAGGGCTATGCGATCTGGGATCGAGCATCAACGTTATGCCACTCGCCATGGCAAAACGTCTTCACAATCGACCCGGTTACAATGAAACTACAACTGGAAGACCGGTCGATCACTCATCCAGTCGGAATACTGAAGGACGTGATCGTCAAGACAGGAGGAACACTTTTTCCTGTCGACTTCATAATTCTTGACATAGACGAGATGCCGCTGATCTTAGGCCGCCCCTTTCTTTCAACGGGTGGTGCACTTATAGATGCGCGTTCCAATCAAATCAAGTTCCGTGTGGGAGAAGAAGAGCTGAACTTCAACATGGGCAAGCTGCAAAGGTTTCCGCATGAGGAAACTTGTTCCAAATTTGATGTAATAGATGGTAGGAGTGAGGATGAGAGCATTGACTCTGTGATTGTGATGTCGGACAAAGTTTCAAAGCAGGTACTGAAGCCTGCTGGTGCTGAGCATGGACAAAGCTGCAATGCCGTGCACTTGGAGGACCCCATGACTGGGGACCTTGAAGAGTTCGACGTCGTTGAATTCACTCCGGAGGAGATGAGAGCACCAAGGAAGAGGAAGTGGACCCTGTACTGACACAGGATCCTGAAGGTAAATCTGATCTTTCACTCCCATCCATTTCTCGCAAATTACTGCCTTTCATTGAATGTCCACCAGAGCTTGAACTTAAAATACTCCCGGATCATCTTAAGTACGTTTTTCTCACTGAACATAAAAAGTTACCGGTAATTGTGTCAGCCAAGCTGACACAAGAAGAAGAAAAAGCTCTGGTAGTCATTCTCATGAAATACGTACATGCAATTGGATGGACCATTTCTGATATCAAAGGAATAAGCCCCTCTGTGTGCATGCACAGAATTTTAATGCAAGAGGAGTACAAGCCCTCAAGGCAACCCCAACGGCGTTTGAACCCCCACATGCAGGAAGTGGTAAGGAAAGAAGTTATCAAGCTCTTAGATGCTGGTATCATCTATCCTATATCTGACAGCAAATGGGTTAGCCCAGTGCAGGTAGTACCAAAGCGTGGGGGGATGTGCATAATGACGAATGAGCAAGGAGAAGAAGTGGCGACGAGGCCAGTGACCGGTTGGAGAGTTTGTATCGACTACCGGAAACTCAATACCGCGACGCGGAAAGATCACTTTCCCTTGCCTTTTATTGATCAAATGCTTGATAGGTTGGCCGGGAGGGAGTGCTACTGTTTTTTGGATGGTTATTCCGGATATAATCAAATTGTAATAGCTAGTGAAGATCATGATAAAACCACTTTCACATGCCCGTATGGCACTTTTGCTTACCGGCGCATGCCTTTTGGACTTTGCAATGCACCTGCCACATTTCAACGATGCATGATGTCTATTTTCTCAGAATTTATCGAAAAATACATAGAAGTTTTCATGGATGACTTCTCTGTATATGGAGATACTTTTGATGAATGTTTGACAAATATTGCAAAATTTTTAAAAAGATGTGATGACACTAACTTGGTTTTAAATTGGGAAAAGTGCCATTTTATGGTCACTGAGGGCATAGTGTTAGGTCACCGCATCTTGTGCGCAAGCATCGAAGTCGACAGAGCCAAGGTCTAGTCATCTCCAATCTTCCATTACCCAATTCAATAAAATCGGTTAGGAGCTTCTTAGGGCATGCCGGTTTTTACTGGAGATTCATTAAAGATTTCTCTAAAATTGCCAAGCCGCTCACTAACCTGCTCTGTAAAGAAAATTCTTTTGTAATAACGGAAGCGTGTGTTCAAGCCTTTGACACGCTAAAAAAGATGTTGATTTCTGCTCCGATAGTGCAACCACCCGATTGGTCAATGCCTTTCGAGGTAATGTGCGATGCAAGCGATCTTGCCGTGGTTGCAGTTCTTGGGCAACATAAGGATGGGAGACATTGTGTAATTCATTACGCAAGTCATGCCCTGAATGAAGCCCAAGTCAATTACACCACCACGGAGAAGGAGATATATGGTGTGGTTTTCGCGTTTGATAAATTCAGACAGTACCTAATTGGTACGAAGACCAAAGTATACACAGATCACTCCGCATTAAGATACTTGTTTAGCAAACAAGACGCCAAACCTCGATTAATCAGTTGGGTACTTTTGTTGCACGAATTCGATATCATAATAAAGGATAGGAAAGGTAGAGACAATGGTGCTGCTGACCATTTGTCTCGAATAGAAAATGATAAAAATGAACTAGCCGTCAATGAAAATTTTCCGGACGAGCAACTGTTTGCGTTGCACCTTCATGATCAAGCTTGTCCATGGTTTTCCGACATTGCTAACTTTTTAGCATGTGAAATAACCCCACAATTCCAGCACAAGAGCCATAAAGCAAGGTTCAACCGAGATGTAGTCAACTACTTCTGGGAAGATCCTTATCTCTTCAAGCATTGTGCAGATTCGATTATTAGACGATGTGTAACTGAGCACGAGGCTTATCAAATCGCTAAAAAATGCCATGAATCGGAATATGGAGGTCACCATGGCCCCACTCGAACAACTCATAGGGTGCTCGAGTGTGGTTTCTATTGGCCTACCATCTACGAGGATTGCAAGGCGATTGTTAAGGATTGCGACAGATGCCAAAGACTAGGGAATATCTCCAAGAGGGATGAAATGCCTCAAAAAGGAATTCTCACCCTTAAGATTTTCGATGTATGGGGTATTGACTTCATGGGACCATTTCCGACATCTGATGGGAATCATTACAACTTGGTAGCTGTCAATTTCGTGTCCAAGTGGCTTGAGGCGGTTGCACTGCCAACCAATGATGGTAACCAAGTCATCAATTTTTTGAAAAGTAACATTTTTCAATAGATTTGGTATACCTAGGGTAATCATATCTGATGGAGGAACCCATTTTGTTAACAAAGCTTTTGCAAATCTTATGAGCAAAACTAGGATTCTCCACAAGATAGGCACGCCTTATCATCCCCAAACCAGTGGTCAAGTCGAGGTATCGAACCGCGAAATCAAACATATACTCGAGGCCACGGTGGGGATAACCCGTAAAGATTGGTCACGTAAGCTCAATGATGCTCTATGGGCATACCGCACTGCATTCAAGACTCCCATTGGGATGTCCCCATACAGGCTTGTCTTCGGAAAAGCCTGCCATTTGCCTGTAGAACTAGAGCACAAGGCTTACTGGGCCGTAAAAACATTTAATTTTGACCCAAGAGTTGCTCAGGGCAAACGCAAGTTGGACCTCAATGAAATTGAGGAAATACGTGCACAAGCTTATGAAAGCTCGAGGATTTACAAGGAGCGGACCCAGAAGTTGCACGATCGTCGTATTAAGTCAAAACACTTCTATGTTGGCCAAAGCGTCTTGTTATTCAATTCTAGGTTGAAGCTGTTCCCCGGAAAGCTTAAATCCAGATGGGAAGGGCCCTACGAAGTGGTGCACGTGTTTGAAAGCGGAGCTTTTAGGATTCGAACTGACAAAGGAGAGCTGGTGGTGAACGGACAGAGATTGAAGGAGTATCTCGGCAGCTCGACCCCGAAAAAGAAGTTCAAATGATCTCAGAGCCGGCTTATGTTTAAATATATATATATATATATATTTATGTAGCATATTCATTTTGCTCGAACAGAAAGTATCCAAAAATCAACTAAACATTTAGAGTACTAAGACTCTAAATGTGATGATGTTCATATTTGAAGAAAATCTAATAATCTTCTTATGTTTTGCCTTGCAGGAATTCATGGAATCAACAAAAAGAAAAATAAAGCTTCAAAAACTAGGTTCCTGGTTGGATTAACACTGTATTGGATGGAAATTAATTTTTAGAGAAATTTAAAATCCGGAAGTAAATCCATAAAATAATAGTGTTGATCCAACCTAATTTTTGCAAACCAATATTAGTTAGAATAATATTTTTTGTGTAAATATTCATGCCTACTATGCTTTAATTGTAGAAAATGCATAATTTTAGAAAATGGCAAAAAAAAAATGGAAAATTTCAAATTTTTTCCAAATATCTGATGCGGTGTAATTTTCTTCTCAAAATCGATGCGGTTTACACCGCATGATTTGAGACAGACCGCATCGCCCTTTTGCCCAAGTATTCTCATCGATGCGATCTAATCGATGCGGTATATACCGCATCGATATAACAGACCGCATCGACCCTCATAAGAGCATCCCCTGTACTCAAAATTTGCTAAGTAGTCGATGCGGTCTATTAAAATCGATGCGGTTTAGGGACTACTATATTCTTGCAAGTGATCGATGCGATTTATGCGATGCGGTTTAAACCGCATCGCCTTAATAAACCGCATCGTCTCACAAAAGCACTCAATTTCTCTACCGCATCGACATTAAAGACCGCATCCCTCACAGTAGTAAGAAACCGCATCGATGCGGAACCGCATCATCGATGCGGTTTCCCTTAAACCGCATCGACCCCCTGTCCCATATCCCTTTAAAACCCTTTTTCCCCCTTTCCCCTTCATTTTCACTTCTCACACTTAGTATATTTTTTTCCAAATCCTCTCGCGAACACAACCTGTTCGTCGTGAACCAGTCCCCCGAACTCGAGTTTTACTCCATCCGAATCCTTCCAGACTCCGAAAATGGCTTCTTCATCTGAAAATCCTAGTGGGAGTAAAGGGTGAGTTTTCTGTTTTCGATTTCGCACTCGTTTATTGCGATTTCAGTTTTGATTCTTTATGGTTTCGCAAAATCAGGGGTGGGGAAGGAATGGGAACCTGTTTGTGAGTTGGGGATGGTCGGAATATAGTTGGAATGGGTTGGGCATGGTCGGAATAGCCTAAAACAGAGTAGGCAGAACCTAGGTCTTTTCTTGTTTTCTGTTCGAACCTCCATTATTATGGGTGTGAAGCTTCCTGTGGGTTTGGGGGATGTTTATTTTTTGAAAAATTTGGGTTCCACATCCCTAAAAATCCTGTCATTGTTCATTGTGTAAATTTTGTTACCCTCTTTGTTATCTGTGTGCATATCCCGTTGTTCTGTGAGTATGCTTGGAAATCTGTGGAAATGGGCAAACACAGGGGTTATTTTCCTCTAACCACTGTGCTACTTGGTATATTGGATGCTTGAATGTTGTTTGAGTAAGCATGATGATGTTGAATGAATCTGTGTTTAGTGTTGATGAAGCATGAGTTCTTGAAAATTTTGAAAAAATCTTTTAGTATGAATGAACTGTTTTTGTGTTTGATTTTGTTTGCATGCCACTGTGTTCTGAAAACCATGTTTAATAAATGTTTTTGTGGGTTGCCTAGTTTACTGTACCCTGCAAACTCAACTGAAAAGTTGACGTTTGTATGGAATTGGAAACATGGGATTACAAACAAAACCATGCCAAATTTTTTCTGACATGTGTTTCCCAAATCCTGTTGGTATGGCTTTTAATTGAGAAAAAGATAAAAAGTTGGTAGGATAGATTGTTTTATAATGTTTGACTTGCACACTTTTGGGATATGTGGGGAATCAACAAAGTGAAGTAATCTTTTGCTCACTTATCAAAACCCATTCTCAAACAAAAATTCAAATGGGGGACCACTCACACCCCCAAGTTATTAAATAAACAAGTCAACATTTTTCATAAAAATAAAAAAAATAGTGTTTGTTTTTATTTTCTCTAGTCCATTGCATCATGCCATTCTTGACAATCATCATGTGCACTCATTTATCATTCATGAGCATAGTATTCCATATCCCATTCACTTGTTCACAACCACTTTGGTAGTGATTAAAATCAAAATTCGCTATGTAGGCTCAATAGCCTATAAATATTCTATCTTTTGGTCCTTTGACCATTTAAAAATTATTAGACTATTTTTAGTCTAAAAAAAACATGTAAGGGTCCAAGACCCTTATTTTTCCTTATCTATGTAATTACTTAGTTGCAATAAAATGTTAGATCTAATAATCTAACCTCCTATCATGTATATAGTATACCTCAATAAATTCAAGTAAAGTCAATTGACTCACATTTAGGGCAAAGCTCAAAATGTGAGGATGTTGATTTCCAACTTGAATATTGTTTTATTAAAAACTGTTAAAAATATTCCCATCTCTTCTTCTTCTTCAGGGACCAATATATTATAGATGACTCCATGATGTGCCTCCCAACGACAACTCCAGACCTTGCCTTTCTAGATATAGAGGACTGGAAGAAAGAAATAGGCGAATTTAGAAGCGCCCTGGGGAACGAATTCAAGCTAAAAATGGACCACCAGACAGACTGGAGATTCGAAATAAGAGAGCACTGGTGGAGAGATATTCCCGAACAAGAAAGGAATTATAAGGCCCTGGGCTGGAAGCTGTAAGCACCTGTAGAACTTCTGGGAACAGGAGTTCAATTATGCAAGATATGACCAGAGATTCTCGTCAGAGGTGCATTACGAAAGGATGGTCTGGAGGATGAATGAAAGTAAAGGACGGTGGAACCGGATGCTCGAGGATAAACTAGGAGACAAGCAGTTGGCAGCTTTCGAGCCAATCCTTATACCGCCAGGGATCTTAGAGGACCGGGGTATTCTCCATGGCGGACGCGTTTCCATTAATGTTCAGAAAGGAGTTATATGACAATGGAACCGTTTTGCGGGCTTGGACGAGCAGCGATGGCTCACAAAGCACGCTAAAGCACGCCATACTGAAATGGCATTCAATCTGTGGGCTGTTGTGAAGCCAATCTTGGATCTCGGACTAACAAACAACACCCCAATTCTAGAATTGCTCATCGAGTGTACCAA
Organism: Hygrophila difformis; assembly: GCA_030278955.1. Classification (NCBI taxonomy): domain Eukaryota; kingdom Viridiplantae; phylum Streptophyta; class Magnoliopsida; order Lamiales; family Acanthaceae; genus Hygrophila; species Hygrophila difformis. The sequence goes on along the minus strand of JAOANR010000013.1, from coordinate 37,156,007 downwards.
GGCTACAAGAAAATTGTGGGGTGAGTATATGAAAGCATGGGGGAGCTGGGAGAAGGATATCCGGGACTCTGTGCTAAACGAAGGGGTGGAAATACACCCAGGAAATGAAGAGTTTTTCCCGGCATTCATACCGAAGAGATACCCTGAGGTTGAACCCAAAGAGGCCACTATGGAGGGTATGCCCAATTTTGAATTGATCAGAGCCGAGTGCACCACGATGATCCGGAACAGGCACTGGCACAAGATGGGCAACCGAAAACGCCAGATAAGCATGATGAGTGACAACAAGTGCCAGAGCTACCTAAATATCCCACCGGTTCGAAATTTGTCCTACTTGAAGGAGAAGGAGGCGGATATAATGGACACCTTCTACGCCGATATGAAACAAAGATTCTTCAATCTTTTAAGAGAGGCAGATGAGGAAGGCCTGAGGTATTGCCAGGAAAATAGAGGAGGGCGATTGCGATATGGCGTGGCGTTTCAAAGAGTTCTGGGCAGGCATATCCAAACGAGATGGACTGATTAGCTGATAGCCATGACCGAGCCCAAGTTCATAAAAAAATACTTGAAGATCAGAGGGCCGGAATTAGGGCTATGGACAGAGCTGATGATCAAATGATAGATGAATATTCAGACCCATCTCCCGCACCCCACAAGTCAATCGAATCGGAGCCCTCCAAATTGAAAGTGAGCCAGAGCCTCCGAAGAGGAAGAGAAAGTTGACAACCTTGGGAGCAAAAGAGAAGACTGGAAGGCCAACTGAGCCTCAAATTAAGATTCAAGAACCTAAGCCTTCCAGTCAGCCAAGGATTATCCCGCCTGTGCCGAAATTTGATGATGAGCCTTCAAAGCTAAGGGATAAAGGGAAGAGCCAGGTTGTCGAACTATCAAAGAAAGAGCAAAGGCGGCTGGCCCAGGAAAAAGCTGATGCTGAATATGCTGAGAAAGAGCAGAGACGCTGAATTGGTTGAAGAACAGCGAATTGCTGAATACGAGACACATATAGTCGAGAGGGATAGGCTGGAGAGAGAGCAAGCAGAAGCGGAGTCAGCCGCAGAGCAAGAGGAATGGAGGCAGAAGAAGGCGCAGGAAAGAGAAGCAAGAAAGAAAGAAGGGATGAAATGATGAGGAAGAAAGCGGAAGAGAAAGCGAAA